>VHIU01000086.1:0-31107 GCA_010577795.1 Isatis tinctoria | reverse complement strand
ATTTCTGGAACCTTAACATGATATGTTGCCTGTTCACCTCTATCATCATGCCGAGCAGATCTTCTGTTTTTCGTCTGAACGTCTGATGGAAAGTAGTGCTCCGCAAAGTTCGAAATTTCTTCATTGATCATCTGTGCGACTATAGAACCTTCCACCCTACTTAAATTTTTCACCTTCTTCTTCAAATGGAACATATACCGCTCATACAGATACATCCATCTATACTGCACAGGACCACCAAGTTCCAATTCTCTTGCAAGGTGAATAACAAGATGCTCCATAACATCAAAAAATGAGGGAGGAAATATCTTCTCAAGGTTGCACTGAATCACGGCTATGTTAGTCTTCAAATTTGTAATACCTTCAAGAGTCACTGATCTGCTGCATAAATCGCGGAAGAAAGCACTTATCCCTGCAACAGCTTCATGAACTTTTCGTGGTAATAGTTCCTTCAAGGCAAACGGAAGGAGGCGCTGCATCATCACATGGCAATCGTGACTTTTCAAGCCAATAAACTTTCCTTCCTTTCTGTCAATACAGTTTCGCAAATTAGATGCGTAACCATCTGGAAACTCCACATCGTTTGAAATCCAATCAAAGAACGCATTTTTCCCCTCTCCATCAAGTCGGTATATCGGAAAAGGAGCCCTACCATTCTCATCAACATGAAGTTCTGGACGAGCACATATATCGACTAAATCTAGTCTTGACTTCAAATTATCCTTTGTTTTACCTTTAACGTTAAGGATCGTGTTCATGAGATTGTCAAAAACGTTCTTCTCAATATGCATGACATCTAAATTATGCCTTAGCAGATGATCCTCCCAGTATGGCAAATCAAAGAAAATACTTTTCTTGTGCCAGTTATGTAGTTCTCCAACACCATCTACAGGAAAATGCTCATGTCCGCCGACGTCTGGCGTCCTTTCTGCACCAAAATCTCTTAGTTGTGTCTTCAAAACTTTCCCACTAACTTCCTCAGGTGGACCATCAAACACCTGTTTGTTCTTCCTAAAGAAATTCTTACTCCGACGGTATGGATGATCATGTGGTAGGAATCGTCTGTGACAGTCAAACCAACACGTTTTTCTTCCGTTCTTTAGTTGGAAAGCATCTGTGTCATCTTGACAATATGGACATGATAGCCTCCCATGCGTTGTCCATCCAGATAACATACCATATGCTGGAAAATCACTTATTGTCCACATTAGTACTGCCCGCATTTGAAAATTTTGTTTACACGAAATGTCGTATGTTTCAGCACCTTCAGCCCATAGTTGTTGCAACTCATATATTAGTGGCTGAAGAAACACATCAAGTGATCTCTTAGGATGCTCTGGTCCGGGAACGAGAATGGAGAGAAACAAAAACTCTCGTCGCAAGCACAAGTTTGGGGGTAAGTTATATGGTGTAACAATGACTGGCCATAGAGAATATTGTCTTCCACTCTTCCCATACGGGCTGAAACCATCGGTACATAATCCAAGGTAGACATTTCTTCTCTCATATGCAAAGTCGGGATACTTTGATTGGAAATGCTTCCACGCTTTTGCATCTGAAGGATGCCTAATGTCACCATCTGTTGAGTGCTCCGCATGCCATCTCATTCGTTGCGCTGTGCGTTCCGAAAGATACAACCTCTGCAACCTTTCCTTCAAAGGCAAATACCACATCCTTTTATATGGCACTCGAACTCTTCCACTCGTATCTTTGTAACGAGGCTTCCCACAAAATTTGCATGTAATCCGCTGGTCATCCGCCCTCCAATAAATCATGCAGTTATCGCTGCATACATCTATTACCTCATACGGTAAACTAACACCAGATACGAGTTTCTGAACCTCGTAGTATGAACCTGGAGCTACATTATCCTCAGGTAGAATACTTTTTACAAAATCAGCTATCGCATCCACACAGTCTTCAGCCAAGTTATAATCTGTTTTAATGCCCATCAGTCTTGTAGCGTATGATAAAGCTGAATGACCATCTCTGCAACCTTTATACAAAGGTTTCTTTCCAGCATCCAACATATCATAAAATCTCTTTGCTTCTGCATTGGGTAAATCTTCACCTCTAAAATGATCATTTACCATCTGCTCAATACCTACACCATAATCTAAATCCGTTCTAATTGGTTCTTCTAATCTAACCGCCGGCCGAGGTTCGCTAGTACAACCAGGTTCATATCCTGTTTCCCCGTGATGATACCAAATTTTGTAACTCCGTGTAAACCCATTTAAAAAAATATGTGTCCAAACATCCAACTCTTTAATAACCTTTCTATTTTTACAATTAGAGCAAGGACATCTTAACTTACCTGTTTCAGCTTCCGGTTGTCGTTTTACTAACCCCATGAATTCCTTTAGACCTCTTTCGTATTCTTTCGTAAGCAATTTCGTGTTCGGATCCAAATGAGGTCGATCCATCCAAGAACGATAATAATTTGAAGAAGACATGTTTTTTTTTAAAGAAAAATCGTTTTTAAATATAGTGGGAGGAAAGAAGAAGAAATGGAGTGAATGAAGAGGAAGAGGGGTGGTTGTATTTGTAGATGAAATCCTTCCGACATACTGAGGAAAGTCCGAGGAAATTCTGAGGAAAAACAAATTTTCCTCGGTATTTCCTCGGAATTTTTGAAAACGCACAACGGCTCCCCCAACGGGTCTCTAACGGCTCCGACATACTGAGGAAATTCTGAGGAAATACCGAGGAATCCTCGGTATTTCCTCGGAATTCTTGAAATCACCCAACGGCTCTCCAAACGGGTCTCTAACGGCTCCAAACTTTCCTCGGTATCTTACAATTATCCGTCGGAAATTTCCCACGGACCGCGTTTCCTCGGAAATTCCTCGGAAATTTCCGAGGAAACGTGATGTCCTCGGAAATTTCCGACGAAATTCCGAGGAAAACCCTCTTCTCGGAGTTTCCTCGGTTTTTCGTCGGAAATTTCCGAGGAAATCATTTTCTCTCGGAATTTCCCTCGGAATTTGAACGTTTTCTTGTAGTGGCATGCTTAAGAATTATTTAGAAAGAATAATTATTGCTTTGATTAATAACAATCAAAGTTACTCAGTAAATGCCACTAATATATACAGAATCAAACTGATTAACAAAACTATTAAATGCGATTTCAAAAGATTCCAAAATTGTGGAATTTTATAAAACAGAATGTGATGTAGGTAAATTACAACATTCGTAAAGATTGTTAATCTTATAACATCTAGAATTATCCGCTGAAGAGTTATCCTATGATAATGCAGTATACAACATTCGTAAATTTCACTGAATTTGTATAGGGAAAAGCACACGTAAAGATTGACACAGACGTATCCAGAGCCGGCCCTTGGGCCAAGCCAGTCAAGCATGGGCTTCCGGCCGACAAAAATATAAATTTTTTTCGGCCACATTTTTCTAAGAGTGGTTTTGGTATAGTGGTTCAGCTATAACTGTTTTGAGTGTTATGTCTCGGGTTCGACCACAATATTACATGCTTTAAGTCTTTTTTTTAATTAAGCTAAAAAAAGAAATTTCAATTAAACCTAAATTGATTTTTTTTTTGTGCCATTTGTGCCTCTCTGTCTTCCACCGACGGTGATTTCATCTTTACTTCTTCTTCTCCTCTTCTTCTAAATTAAAATTTATTCTTCTCCTCTTCTCCTAAATTAAATAGTGGTAACTATAAACTTTACACTGATAAATCTTCTCTTTTACTCTTTTTTTAATTTATCGGCTCTTTGAATTATTATTAGATTAGAATAAGTCGCAGTAGATTCAATTTGTTTCAAAGATTGCTTCGTGGCTTCGTGCCTTCGTCTCTTTCGTTGCTGCAGTGTTAAAGGTCAAATATACATAGAAAAGAATTGATTATAATTCTTTTGGTTTCATCCTTCTTCTACAGATCGTTCGTCATGATTATTTATGTTTATTTATTCATAGCATAGTGGATTCTTGTCCATCTGTTTAATGGTTTCTATTTTTATTATTTACAGAAAGATGTCTTCGAAAAGAATTAGAAAAGAGATGGGAGGCGCAGAGAAAATAAGGAAAAAGAAACGAGAAGAAGCATTAACAAAATCTTTGGCCAATTCAATGTTAAGGTATGTAAAAAAATCTGAAACTCCTAAACTTGATGAGGTTTTAGAAGATGAGATTCATGAGACCATGGAAAACATGGAAGAGGGTAATATAAACGTTGATGAGTATGAAGAGAATGAGGATGTGAATGAGGATGAGAATGAGAATGAAGATGGATACGGGAATGAGAGTGGCAGTGAGAAGGAAAAAGAGACTGAGAATAAGGATGAAGAGGAGAAAACAGATGGCAGGGAATATCAATTAGGTGGAGATTTCGATGATCCTGGGAATTGGAAGAAAATTGATAACAGAATGAGAGATTTTCTTGTTGAGAAGGGTCCAACAACAAGGCTTCCGATTGATTATCATTTCCCAAGAGATTATATTGGTAGATGTTTTTCTCATTCATCTTATACAAGAGAGATAAGAAATGGAGAGAAGCAAGATAGGCAATGGTTAGTTTACTCCAAAGTAAAAGATAAAATCTTTTGCTTTTGTTGTAAACTATTCACTCAAGACAGAAATGTTAATCAAGTTGCAGCTAGTGGATACAATGATTGGAGAAATGTTTCAAAAATGCTAAAGGAACATGAAAAAAGTCATAAGCATATCATATGCATGACACAGTGGATAGAGTTAGAAGCGAGGCTAAAAACGAATCAGACTATTGACAAACATATTCAAGAAGAGGTTAACAAAGAGAAACAATATTGGAGAGATGTGTTGTTGAGGATTATTGCATTGGTAAAAGGTCTAGCTAAACAGAATATAGCATTTCGTGGAAGGAGTGACAAGATTCGTGTGGATGGTAATGGAAATTTTTTGGGCATGATTGAAGTTTTTGCAGATTTTGATCCAGTGATGAAGGAACACATTAGGCGAATTGAAAAGGGTGAAACTCGATATCATTATTTGAGTCACAAAATTCAGAATGAGTTGATAGAGATGCTTGGGAGGGAGATCAAAACAATGATCTTAAAGAAGATTCGATGCGCAAAGTATTATTCAGTTATTCTTGATTGTACTCCTGATATCAGTCATACGGAACAGATGTCCCTAGTTATTCGATGTGTGGATATTTCTGAGACCTCACCAAAGATTGAAGAATTTTTTTTGACATTCTTGGAAATCAAAGACAAAACTGGTGAAGGTCTTTTTGACGCCCTTCAAGTTGTATTATTTGATCTTGGGTTAAGTATTGATGACATTAGAGGGCAAGGTTATGATAATGGATCAAATATGAAAGGTAAACATAAAGGAGTACAAAAAAGACTGCTGGAAATCAATCCAAGAGCTGTTTACACACCATGTGGTTGCCATAGTTTGAATCTTGCACTTTCAGATATTGCTTCCTCGTCAACAATAGCAGTATCATTTTTTGGTATTGTTCAGCGTATCTACTGTTTGTTTTCCTCTTCGACAAACAACTGTGACGTTTTTAGAGAAATTGTGAATGGTATTACTGTTAAGCCATTATCACAAACTCGTTGGGAGAGTCGCATCAAAAGCGTTCAAGCCATACGATTTCAAGCTCCTAAGATACGAGATGCATTATTTTACTTGGCAGAAAACAGTGATAATCCGAGAACAAGAAGTGATGCCGAGTCTCTTGCCATGAGTGAAATCCATGGAATTGGGAGTTTTGAGTTTTTGTTTGGAATGGTTATTTGGTATGAGCTTTTGTTTGTTGTTAACAAAGTAAGCAAGATCCTGCAATCGGAAGATATGGATATTGATATTGCTATTGCTCAATTGAAAGGACTTGTGTCTTTTTTCAAAAACTATAGAGAAACAGGCTTTCAGACAGCAAAAGTAGAAGCTGAACGGATCGCTACTGAAATGGAAATTAATCCTGTATTCTCTGTGAAAGCAAAACGTCCCATTAAAAGAAAACGGTTTCATGATGAAGAGGGTAAAGAAGTTGGAGAAGATGTGATCTTAACAGCTGAAGAAGATTTTAGGGTCAACTACTTCATCAAAATTGTGGATCAAGGTCTGGTTTCTCTTGAGACAAGGTTTGATCAACTTCAAGGTTATGAGAAGACTTTTGGATTTTTATTCGACTTGAAAAAACTGAAGTTAGCAAATGATGACAAGTTGATGGCTTCTTGTGCTAACCTTGAAGTTTTTCTGAAGCATGGTAATTATTCTGATATTGATGGTAATGATTTACTTTTGGAGCTGAAGCTTTTGAGAGGGAGTTTACCTGAAGGTATCAAGAAGGCTGTCGAGATATTAGATTTTTTGAAAAAGAGAGAAAGTTGTTTTCCAAACACATGGACAGCATACCGCATAATGATGACGATTCCAGTTTCAGTTGCTTCAGCAGAAAGAAGCTTTTCAAAATTGAAGCTTATAAAGTCTTATCTACGATCGAGTATGTCACAAGAGAGACTCAATGGATTGTCGATGTTATCGATCGAAAGGGATATGGCTGAAAAACTTGACTATACAAATTTGATGAATGATTTTGCAGGAAAAAATGCAAGGAGAATCATATTTCAACAATAATGTAATAGTCTTTCATGCTTTAACATATTTATAGCTTTTGTATCACTTTTTTTTTAAGTTAAAAACAGCTAGTAATTTTTTTATAAACCAGCCTTTTTTTTTCTTTCGCTTCTAGTCTTCAAAAAGTCAGGACCGGCTCTGGACGTATCCACTGCAATACAAGATCACTAAGAACGCCACGGATACTGCCATACTGGCATAGAAAGAATTCACCATACTCAATTCAGCTCAAAATAATGATGAATGATAGGACAAATTAGAAGAGAAAACCTATCTCATGGGTGAGACTATAAGATGATCCACCTATAAATAAGACTTTCAGAAGAAGAAGAAAAAGAAAATATGGACGAATTGAAAAGGAAACTATTGGTTATATTTAATTACTTTTATTTATATGTTTATATTTATTTTAAAATACAAATCTATATTGATTTAAACTAATTTAAATGTCGCAATTATGAATGTAGTACAAGAATGTGAAGAAATAGATTATTATGTTTTCAAAATTATTAAAAAAATTATATAACTAATATAACAGTTCAAAATGAGTGTATTTACTAAATATACATGTATATATCCGAATTTATTTTAATAAAAGGATAAAAATTATTTTAATTTATATTTTTACTATATTTAGATAAAATTTTATTAATATCAAATAATATATCCAGTACCCCTTTTAAAATAGACTACGATTTAACACACATTTGTGCGGAGTGATTTTTTATAGCTTTTTTATATAAGAATTTTAATATATATATATAATTTGATTTTCATTTTTTGTTGTTTAGAAAAAAATTCTAATAATTTTTTTGAATTTTAAATAATGATACAAAGTAAAAAATCTAATTGAATTTTGTCAAGCCGATACCCGAACGATTCAGATGCTAGTTAAACTGATCATTTTTTGTCAAGTTTATCTAATAATATATTTGTTGTCTAACCCTTTTGATTTATTAATTCAATAATATGAATCACAAATAATATATTTTTTCAAGCATTTATGTAAATATACTTCTCAAATAATATATATAAAGATTAGTTTAGTTATTTGCAACTGTCCGACTCCACAAATATTAATGAAACAAACTTCAGATTTAGGATAATTTCTGTCGACAAAAAGCTGTATAAAGCAGTGAAAATTATTTTACGAGATTGTTATTAACCGTCAACAAGTACAGTTAGCTAGATAGATATAACTTGGCTTGTTTAAATGCAGCACATGCAAGGTAGCTAAATTGGCGGAAACGGACGATTTTAAATGTTACTAAACATTTATAAGATTGATATAGTAGTTTGAAACATATGTGTTTATAAGATATCCATATAACTAGTTAACAATAATCGTGATGAAATTTTAACTTCAAACTTACCAAATACTAGGTGATTCTCCCGTGCTCATGCACGGGTATGAATTTTTACAAAGTAACTCACTTAAAATTATTGGTTAATATTATCTTTTATTTATTTATAAGTTTCTATTTGCTTTGTCCACTATAGAAGATTATTGGTTAATATTATCTTTTATTTTATTCATGTAAATAGAGGATTGTTTTAAATAATTTTAAGATGTTATATATCTTACTAAACATTTTTTGGTATAAAAATTTAGATAGGTACCATTATTCATTTTTAAATTTATTATGTGGCATATACTCCTTTGAATTGAAATACAATTAATTTGTTTGTTCTGTTTAAGCTAAAGTTGGCTCAGCTTTTTATCTTAGATTTGTAAAGCTATTATTGTAAAATTTTATTTTCTTTTGTTTATTTATTTCTATTTTTCAAAATAACTTTAATAAAGGAAAATAATTTTAAAACATAAAATAATTTTTGCATATATAAAAAAAAGAAAAAAATACAAAAAGGAAATTCTTTAATAAAGGGAAATAATTTTTTCATATATAAAAAAAGGAAAATTACAAAAAGGAAAGTCTTTTTAAAATTATATTAAAATGAAATACCTTTGAAATATAAAAATATTTTTATTAGATATAGAAACTTTGATTCGAAAAAGGAAAGTCTTTTTGAAATCATACTAAAAAGAACAAACTTTAAATAATTTTAAAAATTAAGAAAGTAAAACTTCCCTTTATTTATATAAATATGAATACGTTTTTAAAAATTTAATAAAAATTAAAATTAAAACTTTCTTTTATTTTATGTCATTAAGGGTATGCTTGTAATCAATCACTGTAAGAATCAACGTGAGTGCGACACATATGCAAATGACTTCTCAAATAATATTATTAAGATTAAGATCTTTATGTTATTTAAGAATATTATTATTTATTTTATAAAATATAAGAATAATTATAAAAACACTTCTTTAATAAATAGTCCTATGAACTCCACTTATCTTCTTTGGAGCTTCCGCAGCTTTCAAGCCTGCATTTGAGAGATACGTATGTAACATATTAGTCACACGGAAGCTTCATAAACTTTGAAGCACTAACTTAATGAGCGGACAAAATGCAGCCCATCTCTGATCAAAACTGATTATCGACTTGGGCTTTTCCAACTTTCTCTATTGTCCAACTCAAGAGTAGTCTATTGTTTACCGATCACCAAAAGAAATAATTATAAAATCACCGATCAAAACTCCATTAACGGAATCGATTGATTTTCGAAATCGATTTTTCCGGAAATCGATTGCTTTCAGAAAGGTTTGTGATCTCTTCTTCTTCATCTTCTTCTTCTTTTTCTTCAATTGCTTGAATCTGTACGAGTTTAGAATAGCTTGAATCTGTACAAGTTTAGTTAAATTCTTCTTCAATCAGAGCTTGAATCTGTACAAGTTTAGTTAAATTCTTTTTCAATGGAGCTTGAATCTGTAAAAATTTGGCTAAAGTGCCACTTATTTCACTAATGTAGATTTCGATTTCACTGCCTTAGCTTTAAGCGAAACGTTAATGGAAGTTTTGATTTCACTGCCTTTGCTTTGAGTGAAACATGTTTGATTAAGCTCTATTTACTGATTCTAATAGCTTAAATTTGTTAACATCGAAGTTGTAACTCGTGGAGGAGGAAGCTGCTTAGGATCTTCTTCTACGAATCTATACAAGGTGCGTTTCCCTTTGAATGAGAATAAATGGGAATGTGAATGAGAATATGGTTTTGTGAATCGGAAAATAAGAATGCTTGTGTGAATGGGAATTCTTTAATGTGAATGTGGTTTTCTGAATGAGAATGCTTTGATGTGAATGCGAATGTGGTTTTTTTTTAATGAGAATGCTTTGATGTGAATGTGGTTTTGTGAATGAGAATGCTTTGATGTGAATGAAAATGTGGTTTTGTGAATGAGAATGCTTTGATGTGAATGAAAATGTGGTTTTGTGAATGAGAATGCTTTGATGTGAATTTGTTTTGTGAATGCAAATGCTTATTGTTTTTTTTGTGATTATGTGTTCTTTAGAAGACACATTTCTATGTGTTATTCTACACCATCTTTGAGATGTCTTAGTTTGTTTCTTCTCATGTGTATGTGTCTTTTTAAGCTTCAACAACATGGCTTGCCTTTTGTTGTTAAGCATAAATTTCAATTAATTAGATCTTGGTTTCAGCAAAGTCGTGATCTGACTCTCTCTCTGAAGAAGCTTCTCTCTTTTCTATATGGTAGCCTTCCCACGTCTTGAATCCCCCTTCTATGGATTCTTCTTTGTCTCCTTTTCTTACCCCTTCATCTTTGTGAGCTGACCAATGGATCGATGTGTCATTTTTCAAATGTTTATCAATGGCTTCCATTGGACTTTCTTGTACCTTTTGCTCTCCCGGTCGGTAGTGAGAAGGATCAGTTCTAGTGATATCTGGCCTTCAGCTCAACATTATCATTAATTACCGCCTGCAACTCGGTTTCTTTGTCATGTAGACTCTCTTTCATCTTTGACAACTCCTCTATCTTCTTTGCTGCTGAAGCTTCCTGCACCTTAAGCTCTTGATTTTCTTGATTAATTCTTTCAAATTCGTTTCCCTTTTCAAGCCAACTCTGCTCAAGATGTAACAACGCGTCAAACGATTGGTTCCTCGGGCAAACAGAGATTGTGGAACAGCATGTCCATTGTTTGAGAGTGAGACACTCTCGATTACCATGTAGATTAGTGGATGTGTCTTCTCTTACTGAAGCTAACTTGAACATTTACTTTTGTGATCTTGGAATCCTTACGGCTGATTTTCTTCAGGATAATTAAGTTTTGTTTGTGATTTTTGAGTTATTTTCAAATTATCATTATGTGTTTGGCTTAAACATGTGAATTTGTTGTGTTTTGGTTAGCTTTGATTTGTATGTGAATGTGTTTGGCTTGCCTCTAGTTTTACAGCTTTTTCATATTATATAGCTTGCCTCTTGAGCATTGGTAATATACTAACTACACTTTTCATTCGTCTTCCTGAACTTTTCAGGATTGGAGTACAGACAATAGAGATTGTAAGTTCATCTTTGGAGATGAAGGAGTTCTTATACCTTTGTGACATTCTTTTATTCTTTGACAGAGAATATGGTTTAGCTTGTTATATCTTTATTGTTTTTTTTTTTGTCACCATTATATCTTTATTGTTTAAAACAGAGTATTTGTTGTATGAGAGATTCTCCTTGATAGCACACTTTCTGGTTTTCATTCCCAAAATACCACACACGCTGATATCTTCCCCATTAACATTCATTAAACGATCAAAATACTATTTTACCCCTCACAAAAAACACCAAAAAAAAAAAACCACACGCAACTCTCTCTCTCTCGAAAGCCTAGCCGGTCGTCTTTCGCCGTCGCCTTTCGCCGTCTCTTCTTCTTCTCCTTCTCTATCTCAAATGTCCATAACCAGTTTGGGCACCACGACCGCCTTTGATTTCGTCAGAAAACATTTGTTAAACTAAGAAAGCGTCTCCTTCTTCTCCCAAATCATACAATCTGCGGAAGATCTGAAGCTCAACCTTCCTCTGCTACAGACCCTCATGTAACATAACATCGTCGATTCATTTGTTCTCTTTCGTATCAGATTGTCTTACAATCGTAAGCTTTTATTCCCGTTTGAATCGTAAAAATTCTTGTTCTTCAACTGTAATTCTCAAAAATAGGGTTTTCATTTGATTTTGGGATTTCATTGATTGGGGTTTTTAAATGAGGGTTCGAACTGATTAATTTTGGTTTCGATTTGATTTTTTATTAATGAAACAACTTCATGGTGATTTCAAAAATTTTGGTTTCGAACTCTAATCTATCATATTCGTTGTGGTGATTTTGATAAAGATAAGCTTGCCCATATATTTGTACCATATTCCGTTTAATTGATAAAGATAAGCTTTGCCTATCGTTCTATTAGTTTCATCTGGTATTTTTGTGTTTTGTTTTTACAGGATCCTGTGGTGGATTCTACGAGTTGACTTGGAATTAGCAATCCTAAAAAATTCGACATGTTGTTGCTACTGTGTATTGTGTTGAATCTGCACCAAAGTTTAGTGATAAACTAAAGTTTTTGGCTTTGCGACAGATGCAATGTATGGAAGAGAGTGTGGAGTTGCTGCGAATGCAATGCTTAAGGTTCTCCAAAGGATGCAGAAAAAACACGTAAGCGCTTCTAGATTTTTATTGTTCTTATTAAGGAGGGACTCTGAGAAGGGTATGACGCAGATATTGGCTTTGTAAATGCACTTGAATCTTTCGGAGGCGGCCATAATGATCCCATCTGTGTTGATTTTGTAGGTACCTCCCTTGTTCCTGCTTTGCTAATCCTCACACTCTTAGTAAATCTGAATCCTGCATTATTTCTCTTTGTTCTTTCGTGCGTATTTTGTCTGAATGAATATATGTTAAATTTTCTCAGGTCCTGTAATGACAAAATTCACAATTGCTCTACGAGAAATTGGGACATACAAGGAAGTTCTTCGTTCCCATGTACAACAACAATTCAGTGCCCTATGTACAAGGAATGGCCTGCAAGTATCACTGTACTTGGTTGAGCCAACTTGATTTTCCTTTGTTAGAAATCAATGATTTCAAATCATTAGATGTAGGATGCTTTCTTTCTTGGGATTTTTATGCTTGCTTACTTTGGTTTTGGAGAGAAATGCTTATTCTTATACATCCTTCCATGTTGTCTCTGTATCTTGAAGAAATGCATAACTAACATATGATGTCTTGTCAACACGCTTTAGGAAGAGATTGTTGGTATTTAAGAACACCTTAGGAAAGCATTGTTGCTATTTATGAAGGTTTTAGGAAGGATTTGTTTGAGTTTAGGAAACATTTGTTCGAATTTATGAAAGTTTTACGAAACCATTGTTGGTATTTAGGAAGACATTGCTAAAACTTGTATTTGTAGAAAGAGGTTAGGAAGAAGTTGTCTTTGGAATGCAGGACGGAACTATCGTTTCAGTGGCCAGAAGATTTACCCAGAAAAGGGAATCAGATTTATTCGATCTGACTATCAGGTATAATTAATTAGTTAATCTTGTGCTCGTCAATTGATGTTTATAGCTTGCAAATTGTTTTCAGTCTCTAATCTCTTGGTTCGTCAGGTTTTCTTGTTCATCAATTCTAAATGCAAGCGTTATTTTCACTGAAGCCATCCAAGCTTACATGGACTGCCATGTACAGAAAGCAGCACAAAAAGGTAAGAGTTCAACTGTTTATATTGTCTTTTTTCTGCTCGTGTTGTGGATTGAAAAGCTCTTGTTTTGTAGTTTTCTTACCACTACGATGGTCCAAAATTTCGCCTTGAGCTCTCCGTACCCGAGGTGCATACCCATATCCACAGATCTAGAGTTCTGATTTAAGTAGAAAACATTTCCATGTAGAATATCACTAATATGTAGATGGAGATGGATCTGTGATTTGATTATGTGTTACCTATATGATGTTTTTGTTGCAGACGTTGGATCTGCTAGATCTCTGCGAACAAGCTGGTTCTCCATAAGCCGATCAACCTTGCAATACCACATTGCTAAGGGAGGGTGGGGGCGTTTTTCTGAAATCTATCTATATATATCTATATATATATATATATATATATATATATGCATATTACCATAAGAGCGTAAGCTTTTGGGATTTAGTTAAGAGTCGAATTCAAATATAATTGTGTTTTACATGTTTTAGAGTGGTTTATCAACCATTTTAGATGGATTCCATGTTCCTTGGAGAGGTAAATCTGAAATTTTAGGGATTGACTTCCCGAATTAGTACAAATCCTTCCCAAATTTCTAAAAATATTTCCCTAAATACTTCGAAATGATTTCTTCAAATATTTTGAACTCGAAAAAGGGCTGAACCATTTATAATTGTGTTTTACATGTTTTAGAACGGTTTATCAACCATTTTTGATGGATTCCATGTTCCTCGGAGAGGTAAATCAACATTTTTGAAATTTTAGGGATTGACTTCTCGAATTAATACAAATCCTTCCCAAATTTCTATAAATCTTTCCATATATACTTCGAAATGATTTTTTTAAATATTTTTAAGTCAAAAAATGGCTGAACCATTTATAATTGTGTTTTACATGTTTTAAAATGGTTTATCAACCATTTTTTATGGATTCCATATTCCTTGAAGAGGTAAATCAACATTTTTCAAATTTTAAGGATTGGCTTCCCGATTAGTACAAATCCTTCCCAATTTCTAAAAATCTTTCCCTAAATATTTCGAAACGATTTTTTCATGATTTTGAACACAAAAAGAGCTTAACCATTTATAATTGTGTACTTTAATACCACTTTAAATATGATCAAATTTAGAAAATCTTCCTAAATTTTTTTGATCAACTAGTAATTAACATACAATTTAGGATGATCTTCCTAAATTTGTGTGAATCTTTCCTAAAAGTTCAAAACAGCTTCATAAATTCTAAAAGTTAACATTTCTAGATATCTAAAAATACCCATACACATTTTAGTAAGATCTTTCTAAAAGTTTATTGTGTCTTTCTCAATCTTTAAAAATGTTTTTAAGACAATATAACTTTTTTAAATAAAACAATTCAGGAAAGCCTTTACTAAAAGTGTAGAAAAACTTCCTAAATTTGTAAAAATCTTTCTAAAAATTCAAAAAGCTTCATAAATTCTAAACTATGACATTTTTAGATATCTAAAAATACTCATACACATTTTAGTAAGATATTCCTAAAAGTTTATAATGTTTTTCTCAATCTTTAATAATGTATTTTTAAAACAATATAATTTCTTAAAAAAATTCCCGAAATCATTTCCTAAGAATTTAGAAAAGCTTCGTGAATTGTTTTTTTATCAACTAGTAATTAACATACAATTTAGGATGATCTTCTTAAGTTTGTTTGAATATTTCCTAAAAAATTAAGAAAACTTCATAAATTCCAAAACTAAAACCCAATACGTATAATAACTAATGAACTCTATTCATTACACACAGAGATGGTATACTTCCATAATGTTACGAGAAGCAACATCGACAGTGGAGCCACATCTGGTACTGGATTTACACGGCTGCCAGAAAAACAGTTTATCTAGTTACACTTTACATTGAGAATATTTCCTTGGACAGGAAAACATGATGGTAAACTTGTCAAGGCATGCCAAATGATCAGCAAAAATCAAAAACGTGGCACAGATACAGAGTCATATAATCACTAAAATCAAAAACGTACAATTTAGGATGATATTCACCACTCTTCCATTTTTGAAGTTCAGCTAAAATCAAAAACGTACAATTTAGGATGATATTCTCAAATTAGTATGAATTTTTCCTAAACATTCCAAAACCTACAGTTCTAGATATCTAAAAATACTCATACAAATTTTAGTAAGATCTTCCTCAAAATTTATAATGTTTTTTCAATATTTAAGAATGTCTTTGTAGAGCTCACCAAAAAAAAAAAGAATGTCTTTTTTAGAAAATTTTAAAACTTTTTAAGATTTCAGGAAAGCCTTCCTGAAAATTTAGAAATGCTTCCTAAATTTTTTTTTTATCAACTAGTAATTAACATACAATTTATGATGATCTTCCTAAATTAGTATGAATCTTTCTTAAACATTTAAAAAAACTTTATAAATTCCAAAACCAACATTTCTAGATATCTAAAAAATACTCATAAATTTTTTAGTAATATCTTCCTCAAAATTTATAATTTTTTCAATATTTAAGAATGTATTTTTAGAAAATATAAATTTTTAAAAAAATTCAGGAAAGTCTTCCTGAAAGTTTAGAATAGCTTCCTAAATTTTTTTATATAAACTAGTAGATTGACATAAAATATGGGATTGTCTTCCTAAATTTGTATGATTCTTCCCTAAAATTTCAATTGACACAGTAACAGAATTTTAGGAAAATCTTCCTGAATGATATGATCAATTCATATTACATGGTACTATTATTTTTTTTAAATAAATTTTCTTTTTGCATGTTAGTGGAACCGAAACTTGACAAACGGGCCGCAAAGAGGCATATTTTGGTTGAGTGTAACTACATTAATACTTTGAAAGTTATTGTAAACTATGTTAAATAAACTGCTTAGACATTTTAGGAAACAATAATAAGATTTTAGGAAGGCCTTCCGTAATGATTACATTTTGAAGAGTTAATACAGAGTTGATACATATTATCTAGAAAATAACTCATATAAACTAAAAACCAAGACCAACTCCAAAGTAAAAAGTGAATACTCTATTTTGAATGAATGAATACAAATTCAGGAATGTCTTTCTAAAACATATGAAAAGATTCCTAAAACATAAATTAAAATAAAGTCTCATTCAGTCATTCACCTAGACAAACAAATAATAATGATGCAATACACAACACAATGAGATTTGTAACAAGCAAATTAAGTGATATCAAGTCAGAGTATCAAAAAAGCTTGAAGTGTTATCTTGAATTACATGGTAAAGTTTAGAATGTCTATCTCAATCTTTAAGAATGTCTTCCTGAAAATCTAAATAGAACATATAATTTAGGATGATTTTTCTGAAAATCTAAATAGAACATATAATTTAGGATGGTCTTCCTGAATTTGTAAAAACTTTCCTAAAAATACAAAAAAACTTCATAAATTCCATAAAAGCTTAAATGAGTGCACATACTCATCGGAGAGAAAAACAAGCTTCCCTTTTTATTGCATTTTACGAACCAAACATTTCAAAAAAAAATTAGATAACATTCAGCTAAAGAGACGAACTTTCAATCTCACACATAAATTTTTTAAAGACTGTGTTCTTTCCATAGATGATGTCGTAGCATCCATAGAACAAGAGGTACGCTCCAAGCAACAGCTCAAGCAAATGCACCCTGCAATAACAATAACATCAGTTTAAGCTCAGACTCGGTTGAGGCTCAAACCAAATTCACTCTGAAACATCTAGTTACCTATCTCTGAATCTGACGTGATGTTCTTCAGGCACTTGTGCAATCAGCTTCGTCTTGAGACCATCACGTAATTTCTCGGTCACAACTCATTCTTGTACATAGATCTCTCTATGATTGGTTATAAGAACAAAAACAAATTCTATGGAAAGGTATCTCAGACATGAATGTCGATAACTTCGACTCAAGCTTGTATGGATTTATTGCTGTATCTCAGGTTGTTCTAGAATCTTTGTAGACAGCTTAAGCTGACTCTAGTTGACACCAAGGCGCTAAACGAATTCTACAACGACCAAAGTAATCCACCATACAGCATCTAAGGAGCCTCATGCCACTCAGTTACGAGATTAGACCCACTTCTTAAGCAAAATCAGAGATTGAAAAAAGAACTACCTTAAACTCCCTCATCTCTTTCTCGGTCCCATTGCTCAATCCTTGCCCTCTTTTTCTCACTACCTTCTCTCACAACAGGGCTTCTGCTCCGTCTCGGGCTTCCATGTCTCCTCCTTCCACCACAATCCCTGTTATGCCTCTCCATGTCTGTCACGGTCACGGTCCCTAACATCTCCTCTCTCTCCTCTCTCACGCTCCCTCTTGCGTTGAGGGCTTATACCCCTGCTCCAGCTCCTGCTCCTGCTTCCACGGTGGTAAGACCTACGATACCTCCCAAACAACTTCCTCCTAGGCTCCCTCGAAATCTGCTTCACATGCATGAAGTTACAATACCCACCACGGTTACCGATCTCTTTAAGATTGGTTATAAGAACAAAAACGCATTGTTACCTCCGCAGATCAAATGGAAAGGGAATCTCTGAGATTCTCGCCGTAGAGATTTGCCTAGAGAGACGAGAACTGATTTGAAACGAAGAAGAAGAAGGTGGTGGATTCGAAACGTCATCGCCGTCGATTTCAAACCTTCGACGTCGGTGAGAGTCCGAAGGTTTTCGATGGGCTTTTTGATTTTCTCTTTTCAAATCAAGGGTATAATTGTCAAACAATCATTAATGAATGCTATGTCGAGAATTTTTATTTCCTTGTGGTAATTTGGGAATAGAAACTTGTATTTGTGTCATTTGAGACAATTTCTCTTGTTGTATTTGTTAAAAGCTCATCCAATTTGAATTAGCAATGTTAAAAACATATGTGAATTTCAAATGAATAATATTTCCAGTTTTTATTTGTATCTTTCTGGTTTGTATTTGTATTTGTATCAATACCAAAACATATAAACAGGTTTTGTTATGTCGGTTTAATGAGTGACGCTAACAACCAACGTAAATATATTACGTTTGGTAACGTCGGTTAAATGACCGAAGTTAATAATATTAGCATCGGACCCGAAGAAGTCGGTTTAAAAACCGACATTAATAAATTAACGTCATTGGATAACCGACGTTAACCACTCTATAAGTGACGTTAACGACCGCGTCTTTTGTAGTGCATTATAAATTGCGCAGTAAACAAAAACCATTCTAGAAATTGAATCAAAGAGAGCAAAATTTCCATTTCTTTACCATCAATATGCAAAATACCATAATCAAGGAACAAGCACAATCTACACAGATCAAAAGTTCTCAACTTGCAACAGCACAGATCATCATTGCAATCACAGATTCTAATCATCAAAAAAAAAAAAAAGTTTCCAGACATTCACGCCAAATTGTAAGCATTTCAGTTCAAACCAGACATAAATTGGGAATTTATAACCATTGCGTTCAGAACGGAGATAAGAAAACGCAACAGCAATGTTGGGTTTTGGTGATGAAAATCATTGAGTTATAACTAGGCCCGCGACAGGGTAGTCACTAGGAAACGGGTTTTGATTTCTTTGGGCTTTGGTTTGGTTTAAACCGTCTTATCTTTGTAATTGACTTTGTATATAAAGCTAAGCATGTGGGGAATTAGGGTTAACACAAAAAATTTCTGATTTCCTCTAGGTTTTAGAAGGAGGCAGAGAGAAACCTAAAAGCTTGTAATCTGTGATATAGTGGATTACTGGAAAAACTCCAGGCCGAGACGTAGGATCACACATCGTGGTCTGAACTCGTTAAATCTCTGTGTCTTTACTTTATTGCTCAAGAACAAACTAATATTCCGCGCAAAAGAGAGGTTCAATTCTCTACAAGTGGTATCAGAGCCAGATCTACTGGTTTCGGGAGCAAGGCAGAGAGGATCGGCGGTGGTTGCTAGGTTTTCTTGTTTGTGTGGTTGATTGCTGGGTTAAAGGCATCGGCGGCGAGTTCAGAATCAGGCGTCGCGTTCAGTGTCGACCGACACCCGTTTAGTATCGATCGACACCAATCAGTGTCGACTGACACCATTCATTGTCGATCGACAACGTCTCTGAACAGAGATAAATTGAGGCGAGATGGATTCTAAGAAGACTTCGAAGGTGAAGATGGCTATCTTCGATGGGCAAGGAGATTTCTCCTTGTGGAAAAGAAGGATGACGGCTCATATATCACTTGCAGGTTTGAAGGATGAATTATCAACACCTGCAAAAGAGCCTAAAAGTCTGGTAAAGAAAAAGGACGAGTCTGAAGAGGATTTCGCAGAAAGACTTCAAGAAGAAGAAGCCAAGAGGGGAACGAGCTGAGAACGCAATGAACATGTTGACTCTCCATCTAGGAGATCACGTCCTCAGAAAACAGAGGAGTGCACAACAGCATGTGATCTTTGGGCTGCACTATAAAGGTTGTATAATACCAAAACTCTACCTAGTAGAATTCATCTTCTGTATCAGTTTTATACATTTAAGATGGATGGATCAAAGTCAATCGATCAGAATGTCGATGACTTCTTGAAGACTATTTCAGAGTTGGCTAGTGTGAAGGTTACAGTTGCGGATGAGGTGCAGGCAATTCTATTGCTCAGTTCCTTGCCATCACAGTATGACTCCATGAAGGAGACATTGAAGTATGGTAGAGAATCTATCTCTATTGATGATGTGATAAATGCAGCGAGATCTAAGGAGACTGAGCTCAAGGCACTGGGAATATCAACTTCTCAGAAAGCTGGTGAAGCATATGTGGCTCGTGGGAGACAGTCTGAGAGGGGTCAGAAGAACTCCGGTGATAGAAGCAGAAGCAGGTCGAAATCGGGTTCAAGAATCACCTGCTGGTACTGCAAGAAGGAAGGACATAAGAAGACTGATTGTTATGCTAGGAAAAAGCGCATGGGCAATGATGATGATGCTGAGGCAGCAGTGGTCATTGATCAATCAGCAGGAGTTGATGCATTAACAGTCTCAGAAAGTTGGCATTATGAGAGGTGGGTGATTGATTCGGGTTGTTCATATCACATGACCTCAAGGAGAGACTGGTTTGATAAGTTCGAGGAGCTCAACTCTGGACAAGTGCTACTGGGGGACGACTATTCCGTTGAGGTTAAAGGAATAGGTTCTATCAATATCAAGGCATATGGTGGCACGGTGAAGACATTGACAAATGTCAGGTATATTCCTAAGCTGAAGAGAAATTTAATATCTACAAGTACGTTAGATAAGCTTGGGTTTGATCATGCTGGAGGCAAAGGAAAGACAAGGTTCTATAAGAACGGGAAGATGGGTCTTCAAGGTTCACTGTGTGGTTCTTTGTATTTGCTTGATGGAGAGACTGTGATAGGACAGTCAAACATTAGTGTTTCCAGGAAACCTGCCTGCGATGAAACAGTGTTGTGGCATAGAAGGTTGGGACACATGAGCATGAAGAATCTGATGATCCTGGCAAAAAGGGGCATCATTGACAAGAGGAGAATTGGAGAGATGGATTTATGTGAGAGTTGTGTAATGGGAAAGCATAAAAGGCTGAGCTTCAACGTTGGGAAGCACAATTCTGGGGAAGCACTGAAGTATGTTCATTCAGATCTTTGGGGATCTTCATCTGTTACTCTAAGTTTGTCTGGTAAGCAGTATTTTCTGTCTATCATTGATGACTACACTAGAAAAGTGTGGGTATTCTTCTTGTCCACTAAGGGTGAAGCTTTCACAAAGTTTTGTGAATGGAAGAAGCTGGTTGAGAATCAAGTCAGCAAGAAGGTTAAGTGTCTGAGAACAGACAATGGGTTGGAATTTGTGAACAAGGATTTCAATGAGTTTTGCAAGCAGTATGGAATTGAGAGGCACAGGACATGTGCATATACTCCACAGCAGAATGGAGTAGCTGAACGCATGAATCGAACAATAATGGAGAAAGTGCGTTGTATACTTGATGAGAGTGGCTTAGGAGAAGAATTCTGGGCTGAGGCAGTTAGTACAGCTGTGTACCAAATAAATAGAAGTCCCTCATCGGCCTTAGATGGCAATATTCCTGAAGAACTATGGCTGGGAAGAAAGCCGGTTACAAGCATCTTAGAAGGTTTGGGTCATTGGTCTATGTGCATGTAGATCAAGGGAAGTTAAAACCAAGAGCTATGAAGGGAATTTTCATTAGCTATCCAGAAGGAGTCAAAGGGTACAAGGTATGGCTCCTGGATGAAGAAAGATGTACTATAAGCAGGAATGTAGTCTTTGTTGAAGATAAAGTGTTCAAAGACTTGAAAGAAGGTGTTTCTACGTCAGAAACAGGGCTGGAGAACCCGACTCCAGAGATGGTGTCGATCGACACACCTATTGGTGTCGGTCGACACCGGGCCGCAGAGAAGGTATCGATCGACACTACCACTGGTGACGATCGACACCCTCCGTCTGAATCGACAGTTCCGGCTTCTGAAGATCAAGGTGAAGGTTCATCTTCAGGTGGAGTTGTTGGAGATTCAGAATCAGATGAGATACCTCAGGACTATCAGTTGGTTCGAGAACGGACTAGGAGAGTAACAAGGCTGCCTGAACGTTTCAATGATTATGATTTGGCAAGTTTTGCCTTAATTGCTGCTGTTGATGAGTTCTAAAGAACCAAGGGACTATCAGGAAGCTGTTGAAAGTAGGGATAAAACTTTCTGGAATGGAGGTATGAATGAAGAGATGGTTTCTCTTGATAAGAACAAAACCTGGAGGCTGGTTAAGAGACCCAAAGGAAGAAAGGTTATTGGCTGCAAGTGGGTATTCAAGTTAAAGCCAGGTATACCAGGAGTAGAAGAACCGAGATATAAGGCCAGGTTGGTGGCCAAAGGATATTCTCAGAGAGAGGGTATTGATTATCAAGATGTGTTTTCACCAGTAGTGAAACATGTTTCTATCAGGTTTCTTCTATCTATTGTTGCAAATTTAGATCTGGAACTGGAGCAGCTTGATGTAAAGACTGCGTTTCTTCATGGTTTACTTGAAGAGGAGATCTATATGGAGCAACCAGAAGGTTTTGTGGTGAAAGGTAAAGAGGACTATGTTTGCTTGTTGGAAAGGGCACTGTACGGACTAAAGCAAGCTCCAAGGCAGTGGAACAAGTGTTTTGATCAGTTTGTGGTTTGTCATGGTTCAAAGGAGCGATGTCGATCACTGTGTCTATATAAGGAGAGTAAAGATAAGTGTTTTATCTACCTACTCTTGTATGTTGATGACATGTTAATTGCTTCAAAGGACATGAAAGAGATACAGACTGTAAAGATCTGTTGAGCAGCAGGTTCGAGATGAAAGATCTAGGAGCTGCGAGAAGAATTCTTGGTATGGATATTGAGAGGGATCGTGAAGGTGGAGTTCTTACTTTGTCTCAATCTGGGTATATCAAGAAGATTCTTCAGGTATTCAATATGGATGAGTCTAGATCTGTTTCAACACCTATAGGTTCGCATTTTAAGTTGTCGGCTGTCAAAGATAATGAAGCTGAGACAATTATGGATGATATTCCATATGCTAATGCTATTGGAAGTATCATGTATGCGATGCTGGGAACTAGGTGTGATCTAGCATATGCTGTTGGCTTAGTGAGTAGGTTTATGAGCAAGCCGAGTATGGTTCACTGGTCAGCAGTGAAGTGGGTACTAAGATATTTGAAGGGTACTCAGGATCTGAAGATTGTATTCAGGAAGAACAAGGAGTTTAAGGTTGAAGGTTTCTGTGATTCTGATTTTTCGTCGGATCTGGACAGAGGTAGATCGATTTCAGCATATGTTTTCACCGCTGGTGGAAGTGTGATTAGTTGGAAGTCGAGTCTTCAACAGGTGGTTGCACTGTCTACGACTGAGGCAGAGTACATGGCGTTGGGGGAAGCTACGAAAGAAGCTATCTGGTTAATGGGTTTGGCTGAAGAGTTCGGTTTCAAACAAGACTCGGTGGAGATCTGGTGTGATTCTCAGAGTGCTTTGAGTTTAGCCAAGAACAACGTTCATCATGAGAGGACAAAGCATATTAGAAGAAGGATGCATTTTATCAGGGATATAGTTGCTTCTCGGTGACGTGAAGTTGTCCAAGATCCCTACAGAGAGGAATCCGGCTGATATGTTGACAAATGTTCTTCCAGTGGATAAGTTTGAGAAAGCCTTGAGTTTTCTCGGCTTAGAAGAGCACTAAGGTGCTGGTTTGTCTGGAGTTTCACATGGATGCAAAGATGAAGATGTTATACTCTGGAGTGATTGTCATCAAGGTGGAGATTTGTTGGGCTTTGGTGATGAAAATCATTGAGTTATAACTAGGCCCGCGACAAGGTAGTCACTAGGAAACGAGTTTTGTTTTCTTTGGGCTTCGGTTTGGTTTAAACCGTCTTATCTTTGTAATTGACTTAGTATATAAAGCTAAGCATGTGGGGAATTAGGGTTAACACAAAAAATTTCTGATTTCCTCTAGGTTTTAGAAGGAGGCAGAGAGAAACCTAAAAGCTTGTAATCTGTGATATAGTGGATTACTGGAAAAACTCCAGGCCGAGACGTAGGATCACACATCGTGGTCTGAACTCGTTAAATCTCTGTGTCTTTACTTTATTGCTCAAGAACAAACTAATATTCCGCGCAAAAGAGAGGTTCAATTCTCTACAAGCAATCCAAAACTGAGTCATTCTAATTGAAACATCATAGAAGCTAAAGACAAGACTCATCCAATCCAAAAGAAAAAAGAAAAGGATGAGAGAAGAAAAGATAGAGGGAATTTTCATTCCCATCCAGACAAGCCGTCTTGGGATTGCGTGAGATAAAAGAAGAGTGACAAGGAACAAATTTGCATCCCCGAAATGAGAGAGAAAGAGAGGAAAATAATTATTGTTTTTTTGCTTCAATATTTGACCATATGATTTAGGCACGTAAGGGTTCTAATGAGTTCTAAAACTTCTAGCGTAAAAACGGGTTCTGATGGTTTTAATTCTTTTTCGTTAACTTTTTGGGGTCTAGAATCCGTAAATATGTCATTAGAACTTCCCATGGAAATGACCTAAGAAAATCATGCATGTTTCTTTCGTTCATTTTGAGAATACAGTAATTGAATCCTATAAAACTCACACAAGACAAAAATAATTTGAATTGCAAAGAAACAAAACTTAACGTGCAATAAGGCCTGCATAGTCCCGGGTAAAATATCCGGATTCGAAAAGTTGAACCGAAACCGACCCAAAAAATAGGAACCGAATCGAATCCGGAACAGATAAAATATTTATACGAGTCTTAAACTCCTTTACTCGAAAGACCCGAATCCGAATAAAACCAAACCGAATCCGAGTCGACCCCGAAAACCGATTGGGTATTCGAGATCCAAAACCAAAACACACTAACAAAACTAAACATTTTCTTTTTTTCTTCATAATTCTTTGCTTTGAGTGTTCTAAATTTTTATATCCAAACCGATCTGAATTCGAAAAGAACCGACTCGAAACCGAACTGAAATTCTACAATACCCAGATAGATCCTAAACTTTTATAGCCGAAAAACACAACCAAAATAGAACCGATCTGAACTTGACCTGAAAACCCGAATGCCCATGCCTAGGCCACAAACAAAAGTCGACAAAACCACAAATTGACGAACTTGGTTGGTATGAACCGACGGATTTTGATTATATATGGACCAATTAAAGAACCTAATTTTTTCTACACCTCATTGAAAAATCTCGATCTAGCCCAACTCAAACAAAACTAGACCTCGTCGTCGTCGGTATATGGAATTTCGACCAACCATAGCTCAAAAGCAAATTGTAATTCTTGTCTTCATTTTCTAAACAATTGAATCAAAAAGAAAAAAACAAAAGGAATCAAAAACAACGTGCAGTTAAGTCAAACAGTCGTCGAAACGTTGCTGGCACATGAAACAAAAAAAGAAATGGCTGTGACACTCCAATGATTTTGTAGAAAAGTTGAATTGTCTCCCTCGTCGTCCTTGACCTAAAAATATCAGCGACTGTTCAGTCTTCTCTATATATTTACAAAATTATTGATCCAAATACTTCAAATTGCTCGTCAGTCTCATCTCCACCGTGAAACATTGCACCACTATGTAAGTCACTTTGTTTTGTCTCTTTGAGTTTTTCTAGTATCATTAAATTTAACGTATCATAATGATTTTTTTTCCGGCATGGTTCAGTTGGATCTAGTTGGTGATATAAAATGGTAAGAGTTTCTTAGTAGTACGAGAATAAAAGTGGAGCGATAACGAATTTTGTTTTTGTTTTTGAGGAAGTGTTAAACATAGTGGTATATGCACAGATATATTGGGAATATTCCCTTTTTGGTACCACTGGTTCTTATCGTTTTGTGATTGGTATCATCATCGTTTTGTGATTGGTATCATCACAGCAGTAAGAGATTATGAATTATGTTGAATGTTAATTAGCTCTTTGGGCGATAATTTTCATAGATAAGAATTATTGTGTGGAAACTTTGATATAGAGAATGAATAAAAGTTTGGATTTTTTATTTATTTTTTAATTAACACACTGAAGTCTGCAGACTTGCGGAGGTGGTTGGGAACTTGGGATCAAAGAGTAGGAAGCAGTACAGCAGAAGAACAGAAGGAGACTTCTTGACGGGAAAATGAGAATTTCAAAACCATTCCCTGTATTTTCATTTCTTCTCATTTTGCCCCTATATTTTTCATTCAGCCCTGTAACACCAAGTTCTTCAGCTTCACTGCAAGATCAATTCATCACCTGTCTCCACGGAAACACAAATGTTTCTTTCCCACTCGAAGAAACGTTCTTTTTTCCTGTGAAAAACATATCCACGTTCAACGAAGTCCTTGAATCGACGGCCCAGAATCTTCGGTTCTTGAGTAAATCCATGCCTGAACCGGAATTCATATTCAAACCGCTCCACGAGTCTCACGTCCAAGCTTCCGTCATCTGTTCCAAGAAACTCGAAATTCATCTTCGTTTCAGAAGCGGCGGTCACGATTACGAGGGTCTGTCTTATGTCTGGGAGATCGAAAAACCGTTTATATTGATGGATCTATCAAAGCTGAGACAGATCAACGTTAACGTTGAAGACAACAGTGCTTGGGCTCAAGCTGGTGCTACAGTTGGTGAACTTTACTACAGGTATATAAATAAAGGCAACAAAGAGTAACACAAAAGTTCAATCTTTTGATAATGTATATTTTGATCAAGAAACTGTTCTGTTATCTATAGGATTGCAGAGAAGAGTAGAGTCCATGGGTTTCCTGCGGGTTTGTGCTCGAGCTTAGGCATAGGCTCCATGATGAGGAAATACGGTCTTGGTGGAGATAACTTGTTAGACGCACAGATCGTTGATGCCAATGGCCTATTACTTGACAGAGAGGCAATGGGTGAGGATACTTTTTGGGCGATTAGAGGAGGCGGTGGAGCGAGTTTTGGGATAATTCTAGCATGGAAGATCAAACTTGTTCCTGTTCCTAAGACTGTGACCGTCTTCACCGTCACCAAAACGTTACAACAAGACGCCGGCAATAAGATTATTTCAAAGTGGCAAGTGGTCGCTGACAAGCTTGTTGAAGAGTTATTTATCAGAGTGATCTTCAACGTAGCTGGGAGCGGTGGAAACAAGACTGTTACGACGTCGTACAATGCTCTGTTTCTTGGCGACAAAGGCACGTTGATGAAGGTTATGAAGAGAGATTTCCCGGAGCTAGGGCTAACATTGAACGATTGTGTCGAAATGAGCTGGATCGAATCCATTGTGTACATTTCTGGATTCCCGAGCGGCACTCCTACTAACGTTTCGCTCCAAGGGAAGTCGCCTTTTACAAAATTCAACCTCAAAGCCAAATCGGATTTCGTGAGGACTCCAATTCCCGAATCCGGACTGATGATGTTCAAGAAGTTGCTCGAAGATGATGCGCCGGCCATGATATGGAACCCTTACGGAGGAATGATGGCCAAACAGCGACAAGAGATCGAGCAGGCACATCAACTGGATCAGAGACATGTACACTTACATGATGCCTTATGTCTCAAGTAATCCACGACAAGCCTACGTGAACTACAATGATCTTGACCTGGGGAAGAACAAGAAAAACGCAATGAAAAGCTTCAAACAAGCTCAAGTCTGGGGAGCAACGTACTTCAAAGACAATTTTAATAGATTGGTAATAATTTGCTCTAGGCAGACCTTTGGCGAATAAAGAGGTAATATAACACTTTACAAACACAATTTTTCAACGGATAATTATACATATCCTACTAAACTTTATTTATAATAGATGGAATTTACCTGCTCTGTTAGAATTTATCTATAATAGTTAGAATTTATGTGCATCATATTATGTTCAATAGCTTTACTTGCATCATGCTGGACAGTAAAAATGACAAAATAACATTTGTTGAAGAATAAAATGACTATTATACATTTATTTCTTATTCTTGTTTTTTCAATCTTGTAGTCCTAAACCCGAAATCCTAAAATCTAAACCTTAATTAATAATTTGTAATACATTTAAAAATAACAAATATGTGATATTACTATCATTTTTACTCTGGTGTACTATTTTGTTTGTGACAACATCAAATTGTGCTATTCAGAGATATTTCTCCTAACTCTACAACATATTTCTAAAATTTCAAATTTTTAATTAAGACACACCTAAAACAAAATCAACGAGTCAACGATTGCATGACATGCGAAAATTGGTTGTCACGTCCATAGAAAAAGCAATATAATTATATACACCAATACACATCCATAATACTCTCTTGCATATTCTTAATGGCTGCAAGGATGGGACTTTCAAAACCAATCCTCTCTATAATTTCTTACATATCTTTTTAGCCCTATTTTTTTTTTTCATTCTACACCATAGCGCCAACTTCTTCAACCTCTCTACAAGATGACTTCATCAATTGTCTCCAGAGAAACACAAATGTCGATTTCCCACTCGAGCAAACGTTCTTTGCCCCTGCGAAAAATGTCTCTATGTTTGACGGAGTTTTAAATCTACGGATCAGAATCTTCGATTCTTGAAAAAATCATTGCCTACACCGGAATTCATATTCAACCCGATTGACGAGTCTCACGTCCAAGCTTTCATCATATGTTCCAAGAAATTCGGTATTCATCTCCATGTCAGAAGCAAGCGGCCATCACAACTACGAGGGTCTATCTTATGTCTCAGAGATAAAAAAAAACCGTTTAAATTGATGGATCTGTCAAAGCTGAGACAGATCAGCGTTAACATTACATACAACAGTGCTTGGGTTCAAGCTGGTGCCACAGTTTGTGAACTTTACTACATGTATACACAAAGGAAACAAAGAGTATATTTGATATTGTACATTTGATTAAGAAACTGTTCTGTTACCTGTAGGATCGCAGAGAAGAGCCAAATCCATGGTTTTCGGCGGGTTTCTGCTCGAGCTTAGGCATAGGTGGGCACATAACAGGAGGTGCATACGGCTCTATGATGAGGCAATATAGTCTCGGTGGAGATAACGTGGTACACGCAAAGATTGTTATGCCAATGGTAACTTACTCGACAGAACCTCGATGGGTGTGGATATGTTTTGGGCGATTAGAGGAGGGGGCAGAGCGAGTTTTGAGATAATTCTAGCATGGAAGGTGAAGCTTCTTTTGGATCAATTTTATTGGGCTTCAAGGACCAATACGAAAGTGGACAAGTGAAAAGAAATAATGAACTAGCTTAAGTAAAAAAGCCTTGTTTTGTGCGAATGAAAGAGGGGAAAAAGTCTCATATCGGTAGTGAGAGTGGTTTTTCTAGTGTTTATATATAAAATCACACACTTTATGTTTTAAAGGATGCAAAAGAGTGGAGAGATCCATGCGTGCGCGCATTGATGTCGCCGGTCGGCTTAGGCTTGGGGAATGTCGGCTCGCCGACACTAAGAAGTTATTTTGGGCCAAATTTCTACAAGATTTTTTGGCCCATTTCCCTTAAACACGACAAGCTATTTGCTAAAAACGTCACGATGTTTGGTTCAAAAACGACACGCTTTCTCTCCAACTCATTCAACAATCTCGGATAAGTCAGAGACCAAGTCTTCCGTAAGAGGTTGAAACTGCTTCAACAAATCAGCATATTCTCGCCATGATTCCATGATCCTGAGATCTTCTCCATGTGCAGAGGATTTTGTACGGATGTGGGTTGGCTCCTCGACTCTAAAAGAACCTCCTCTCCTCACATATTCTTCATTCACTTCTAACCCGATCAAAGCGATCAAAGAAAATTCAGCTCTCTCTCTCTCTCTTTATTCTTAAGTTTCTTCTGCTATCGTAAGTAGTTCTTAGTTTCTGGAAATATAGAAGTAGATTTATAAGTTTGTAGATTCCGATTCGAGTGTTGCGGATCGGTCTCCAACGTGTTGTATCCTGGGACTCAAAAATCGCACAGAACCATCACATTAACGAGTGATTTATTTGATTTATTTGAGTTAAGGAAAGAGATATCATATTCCCCCAAAAAATTTCGGTTTTCAAATCGCTTTCCTTGCTTTGCTGTTTATTGATATCACTTTATATTGCTTTTGTTCATCACTGCTTAGAACTTGTTAGTTTTGTATTGTTATTTATCATTAGTGTTTCATATTGCTTACTGCTAATTTCTGTTTCATTTCGTCATTATTTATTATTGTTTATTACTGTTTAGTTCATATTTAATATTGCTTAATATCATTATTATTCATTACTGTTTCATATCGCTATTGTTCAATATTGCTTATTGCTGATTATTGCTATTAAATATCGTTTATATTGCTTGTTTAAATCTCATATTCTCATTCCAATTTTAGTGGTCCTACAATCTTAACTCAAATAAATCTTCTTCTAGCCTCATAGCTACAATCAGATTTGAGAGTTTGTGGTTTTTTATAAACGTTTACGATTTTTTTTTCCGGTTTTGTGAACACTTTATAGTGATTCCACAAAACATTGTTCTTCTAATACAACTATCGCTTAAAGTTTAAGGTTTCTGCGAACGCTCTCTAGCGAGTTTGCAAAACGCTTCAACCATTTGAAATGTTTCAGTGAACGCTTTTTAGAAGCGAGTTTGCTAAACAAGAAATACTCGGTTTATTTTTAATAAATCATTATTTGAAATATTTCTGTTCAACCGATGACTCATGTCGAACAAGTTTGAAGGGAAAAGGGTCAAAAACTGGCAACAAAAGATGCTATTTGCCTTCACCTACTTGAAATTTGACAAGCACCTGACGGAGGACAACCCCATTGTTCCAGCAGACAACACTGACGTCCGCACCCTGGTAAGTGTGGAATAATGGATCCATGGTGACTTCCTGTGCTGAGGATGGATCCTGGGGCGCCTAGCTGAGAAGCTCTATGGTGTCTACAGTTAGGCAAAATCATCCAAGGCTTTGTAGATGTCTCTGGACAAATAGTACAAGAAAGAAGATGCTGGATGCCTGATATGTTGGGATTTTTACCCTTTCTAACCCCTTTTATCTAATTGTTTTCTAGAGTTTTTGAGTGTGTATTAGGAGTTTTAGGTAGCTTTGGAGCTGAAATTGGAGTTTGGAGCATTTGGAACCTTTGGAACAGAAAAGAATCAAATTTGAAGAAAAGAAGGAAAATCTTATGAAGAATCACTAACTCCAATCGATGAGCACATGCTCGCGGATTTCGGCCACCAAGTGAGCACCTGCTCGCCGCGGAAGCAAACAAAGAGAAGGGTTTTACCCTAATGATTGCCGCCGACTTTAAGAAGCCCAGCCTCCTTCCAGCCGCCTATGACACCTAATATAAATACTCTCCCTAGTTTTAGTTTTTAGATATCTTTTGAACTCTTATCTTTTATCTACTTTTAGCTTTTGAATTATTTTGTAAGGGAGAAGATCTCAAGCTACAATTTGGAGAAGATTTCTGAACCCTAGTACTTCTTATTTTAAATATCGATTTGATGCTTT
>VHIU01000204.1:0-32217 GCA_010577795.1 Isatis tinctoria | reverse complement strand
TGACTGCTTCTCCTTTTAATACCAAACATCATAAATCCTGAAAACAAGAGCAAACAAATCAAAGCAACAAAATCTCACAAGTGTTTCTCTCAAGTGTTTATCTCTCAATCGATTTCTCTCAAGCGATTTCTCCAAGTTCCAATGGAACTAACAATCAATCTCAGTGTGCTTTTCTCCAAAGGAACCAATGGCAAATCAAGAGAAGAAGAAGAAGATAGACAGATTGCAAGATTTTCTTTGGAAACCGATTGACCAAAACCTTAGGATCCGATTTCTCCTAGATCCTCTAGATCCGATTTCTCCTAGATCTTTTTTTTTTTTTTGATTTTGATTTTTTTTTTTTTTTTTTTTTGAAAGGTAGGCTCGGTTTCCTTTACAAAAGATAGAAAGGAAAGAATGTGTTTTCAGAAATTTGTGAAGAGATGAGAAGATGAAGAGATAGAATTACCGAGCTTGGAATGGTGCTCTGATACCACTTGATGCGAACCTGGACTACTAGAACAGGTTCCTTCCAAGACCTTTACACTCCAAGGTGGTAACTTGATAATCCTTAGCTTATGAGGCTCGTGAAGACCCAACAATAGGTATGTCAAACCTAATGCCTGATACTCGCAAACGATCCAACAAAAGAAAGGCGATGGAACTTCCAAATGAAGATCGTGTAGAACCAATGAAGAGTATGTTAAACTCAACACCTGATCTATTTCAACACAGATCAACACTCTTTAGTTGATAGAATGGTCACACAAAAGGTTGCGGAATGCCTCTTGATATACCGGGTTGATAACTTAGATATTACACACTAAGAAATCGAAATGTTCACAAAGGAACAAAGAGAATCACTCTCTCACACAACACAAGTGTTTAGTCTGAAAACGTCTTCTTATTATTCATCATCGAATATGTTTGATTTTATAGGTTACAATTGTGTTAAAAACTAGGTAGAATGAGGTAAAAACAATGCAACCTAGAAACTAGAACAAAGACCAAAGACTTTGACTTAATTAAGAAAAGGGTTGAATGACTCTTCAGTGCAAATGACCCTTGGACTGATAATTGGCGTAGACTTGTGGAATTTTAGTCTTTCTTCCGCGTTTAGGAAGGGCTTCCAAAATCCACGATTTCTGAAGGTCTTCCTGAATCCGAACAATAGCTTCCTGAATTTGGTATTTATGAAGGTATTCTTGAATCTGAACAATTTCCACCGAAATCCAAGCAATAGCTTCCTCAAACGAGCTGTAATTCCTCCTGGTTCAAGCTCCATGTCCTTAGTGCTGGCCTTGTTCATATCACCATGAAATGAGCTGGTCATAATCATATCATCCCCTCCCACTTGAAAAGGATTTGTCCTCAAATCTACATCAAAGAGAGAGATGTTAGATAAGATCAATATCAAACACACAAGCATAAAAACTTTGAGGAAACGAAGTTTAAGAATGAAACTTCCTTTGGTTATTGAGATAGCTTTCCTCAGGTACTTCCAGTTCAAAACTCCAAATTGACAACTCACTTGTCGAATCTCATTTGCATTTGAATTTGAATCCTTAACCTGTTCTTTCACAAGGGCTAGAGAAACCGAATCATATATGCAAAACACATAAGCATGAAATTTCTCCCTTCCTATTTCACTCAAGACAGAATTCAAACTCTTAGGATGACTAAACAAGTGTGATGGGCTTACGACTTCTAAAACAAGTTTCAAACCCCATTTATGAACTTCAAAGACTTTGCCATAAACAAGAACGTGATTGGAACACCAGAAATCCATAACTGAACTCCAAACAAGAAATGCTTTACTAGAAAATGAGGTGATCTTAGAAAAGCTTTCTTCCAAAACATGATCTTTTAAAATCTGTTCACAAGGTTTATTACAGTGATTTGAATCCCACAAAACGTTTTTACAACATTGCTTAAACTTAGAAAAAGTTTTAACAAATGCATTATCTGTTTCAGCTTTAATCAAATCAAAGGTTTTGCCAAGATGTGAATCAAAGTCTTTCTTTCTCACAAAAACTCGTAAAGAAAAATGAATTCCTTCAGTTAGAAAACCTTTTGACATCGAAAACTTGAATATTTCAAAACTTGGAATCAGCTTGTCAAAAACCGTTTGTGAATTGCAAAGCTCTTTAGCAATTTCCAAATCAAATGATTTCACATCAGGATCATGGAACAAATCAAACAGAATATGATCTTTGTTAGCCAAATCTATACCCTCACAGTTCGGAATTGGAAAGTCATGAGGTAATGACTGTGGAACCGTTTTGAAGAGCTGGTGGGTTGGCTGTTCCAAATCTCCTTCTGGTGGCACATCCGGTGGTGCTTCCTCTGGTGTATCTTCTTTGCAAACCTGTGTAGAAGAAACAAGGCTACTCGGCTGCACCGGTTTCAAGGGGATAAGTTCTTCACAAGGAATTTTACTTTTAAGCACACAATCAGTTTGAGAAGAGGAAAAAGAACACTTAGCTTTTAAGGGCCTTTTAAGACATGTAAGTTGCTTCACGGTTTTACCTTCAGCTTGCTTTTCCTTCTTGCTTAAGTTTTGTTGATCTTTTTGAGCTTCCAATAGAGATAAAGGAGCGAGGGTGATCTTCTTTCCCTTGAACAAGAACGAGTATCTGTTGGTGAGTCCTTTGTAGGTCACTTGGCGATCAAATTGCCATGATCTGCCCAAAAGTATGTGGCTTGCTTCCATGGGCAAAACATCACAAAGAATTTCATCTTCATAGCTCCCAATGGACAAGGATAACACGACCTGTTTGGTAACTTTCATTTCTCCATTGTTTGTCAACCATTGAACCTTGTAGGGATGCGGATGCTTCCTAGTCTCCAAGCATAGCCTTTTAACTAATGTTGCACTTGCCAAATTTGTACTGCTGCCTCCATTGATGATTAGGCTGCACACCTTGTTCTGAACCAAGCACCTAGTGTAGAACAAGTTCTCACGTTGCTCATTACTCTTGTTCCGGTTTTGATCTCCTTGGATCTCCTTAGTAACCAAAACGCCTCCTTGGTTAGAATTGGCCAATGAATCAGAATCCTCTTCCTCCGGCACCTGAAGCACTTCTTCTGTATGTTCTTTCCTGCCATGACACACGATAGAATCATTAGCACATGTCTTTGAATCAGAAGTTTCAAACATACCTGTGCGGATTGGTGTAGGCTGCTCTGTTTCTGATACTGAAGAGGAGTGTGTGGTTGGACTCTTCTTCTGGCTTTTCACTACGGCCATAACAGCTTTCAGCATCTGATTCTCCATCTCATCATATCGTTTTTCTCTCTTCAGTCTGTCCTGAAGTTGCCTAGCTTGTAGAGAACTGAGTTTCAAACATACCTGTGCGGATTGGCGTAGACTTGTGGAATTTTAGTCTTTCTTCCGCGTTTAGGAAGGGCTTCCAAAATCCTCGATCTAGCTTCCTAAAAGTCGATTTCTGAAGGTCTTCCTGAATGCGAACAATAGCTTCCTGAATTTGGTATTTATGAAGGTATTCTTGAATCTGAACAATTTCCACCGAAATCCAAGCAATAGCTTCCTCAAACGAGCTGTAATTCCTCCTGGTTCAAGCTCCATGTCCTTAGTGCTGGCCTTGTTCATATCACCATGAAATGAGCTGGTCATAATCATATCAATTAAAGTGCTCTTTTGGAACACAAACTTGTATCCCATGCTTTGCGTTCTATCTTTCTAAGAAGTTTTGTGAAAATAGTTTTGTTAAGAGACCTCATAGGACATTTTTTGGACCCCAAATATGCTATCTAAGCTTTTATAAGGTACACATTAAAGTGCTCTTTTGGAACACAAACTTGTATCCCATGCTTCACGTTCTATCTTTATAAGAAGTTTTGCGAAAATAGTTTTGTTTAGAAACCTCATAGGAGATTTTTTGGACCCCAAATATGCTATCTTAGCTTTTATAAGGTACATATTAAAGTGCTATTTTGGAACACAAACTTGTATCCCATGCTTTGCGTTCTATCGTTATAAGAAGTTTTGCGAGAATAGTTTTGTTTAGAAACCTCTTAGGACATTTTTTGGACCCAAAATATGCTATCTAAGCTTTTATAAGGTACACATTAAAGTGCTCTTTCGGAACACAAACTTGTATCCCATGCTTCGCGTTCTATATTTATAAGAAGTTTTACGAAAATAGTTTTGTTTATAAACCTCATAGGACATTTTTTGGACCCCAAATATGCTATCTACGCTTTTATAAGGTGCAAATTAAAGTGCTCTTTTGGAACACAAACTTGTATCCCATCTTTCGCGTTCTATCTTTATAAGAAGTTTTGCGAAAATAGTTTTGTTTAGAAACCTCATAGGACATTTTTTGTACCCCAAATATGCTATCTATGCTTTTATAAGGTACACATTAAAGTGCTCTTTTGGAACACAAACTTGTATCCCATGCTTCGCGTTCTATCCTTATAAGAAGTTCTGCGAACATAGATTTGTTAAGAAGCCTCATAGGACATTTTTTGGACCCCAAATATGCTATCTAAGCTTTTATAAGGTACACGTTAAAGTGCTCTTTTGGAACACAAACTTGTATCCCATGCTTCGCGTTCTATCTTTATAAGAAGTTTTGCGAAAATAGTTTTGTTTAGAAACCTCATAGGACATTTTTTGGACCCCAAATATGATTTCTAAGCTTTTATCAGGTACACTTTAAAGTGCTCTTTTGGAACACAAACGTGTATCCCATGCTTCGAGTTCTATCTTTATAAGAAGTTTTGTGAAAATAGTTTTGTTAAGAAACCTCATAGGACATTTTTTGGACCCCAAATATGCTATCTAAGCTTTTATAAGGTACACATTAAAGTGCTCTTTTAGAACACAAACTTGTATCCCATGCTTCGCGTTCTATCTTTATAAGAAGTTTTGCGAAAATAGTTTTGTTTAGAAACCTCATAGGACATTTTTTGGACCCCAAATATGCTATCTAAGCTTTTATAAGGTACACATTAAAGTGCTCTTTTGGAACACAAACTTGTATCCCATGCTTCGAATTCTATCCTTATAAGAAGTTCTGCGAACATAGATTTGTTAAGAAGCCTCATAGGATATTTTTTGGACCCCAAATATGCTATCTAAGCTTTTATAAGGTACACGTTAAAGTGCTCTTTTGGAACACAAACTTGTATCCCATGCTTCGCGTTCTATCTTTATAAGAAGTTTTGCGAAAATAGTTTTGTTTAGAAACCTCATAGGACATTTTTTGGACCCCAAATATGCTTTCTAAGCTTTTATCAGGTACACTTTAAAGTGCTCTTATGGAACACAACGTGTATCCCATGCTTCGAGTTCTATCTTTATAAGAAGTTTTGTGAAAATAGTTTTGTTAAGAAACCTCATAGGACATTTTTTGGACCCCAATATGCTATCTAAGCTTTTATAACGTACACGTTAAGTGCTCTTTTGGAACACAAACTTGTATCCCATGCTTCGCGTTCTATCTTTATAAGAAGTTTTGCGACATAGTTTTGTTTAGAAACCTCATAGGACATTTTTTGGACCCCAAATATGCTTTCTAGCTTTATCAGGTACACTTTATGATATGATCATGGATGGCACTGAAGAAGGAGAGCTTGAACCGGATGATGAACCAGTTGTTGAAGCCATGGAAGGACATGAACCGGAGCTTGTAGCTGAGGACGCATTGCTTGTACCAGCAGGAGCCATGACCAGGGCCAGAACCAAACAGCTATATAAGTCTCTAAGTGCACTACTTAGCTCAGTGGAGAACCAGATCAACCTTATTGAAGATCAAGTGCAACCAGTCCATTTAGTAAGCTTCACGGAAGATTTAGGAAAACTCAAGACTGATTTAGGAAACCCTTCCTAAATGAAAAGCATGAGACCGTCGTTTTTAGGATCTTCTTCCTAAACACCAAGTCACGTTTCCTAAATTCAAGTTAAGTCCGAGACAAGGAGGGAAAGTCAAGACCGTGGTGATCTGAAGAGTTATTCAACACAACTTTATTTCAGTCAAGTCTTTATTAGTTATTGTCTTGTTTTTCCGTGTTGTCTAGTTATTATTTTCGAGAAGTCATAACACAAACTCTATATGTACTTCGAGAAATATTCAATCAAATAACAAGTTGTCTTTGATCATTGTGATTGTCTTAGAGAGTGAATCTCTGTTGTTCTTCGTGAACAAACTCTGTTGCTTGGTGAGTCATATCCAAACAACAACCTTCTCTATCGTCTAAGTGAGTCATATCTTAGGATAGTGAAGTTCGGTATATCAAGAGCCATTCCGCAACTCTTGTGTGACCTATCGACCCATCCCTTTGTTCTTCAAGCTAGTAGCTTACTGAGTTCAAAGTTTATCCAACAAAACCAACCCTCCAAAGTTCAATCCGTGGGAGTTTCGTATTAAGTGGTATCAGAGCAGCTTTGGGGTTATTGGTATCGAAATTTCTGCCCATCTTCTCATCTTTTCATCTATCATAAATTCTTATCTATCTATCTGTTCTCTGGTTGAGTTTATCCTATTCAAAAAAAAAAAAAAAAAGTTACATCCAAGACTAGGAGAAAACGGTCTTGTTGGAAAGAAACAAAAAGTTTTAGGAACCAGGAGAAATCGGTTTCTAGGATAGATCAATCAACCAGAACCAAAAATCTTGCAATCTGTCTATCTAACTCTTCAAATTCTGTTGTTGTTTGGATCGATTCATTGGGTTTGATCGGATTTGTTCTACTAGAACTCTTGAGTTTTCGCCAACACCAAGTCGAGAGACCAAACACTTGTGAGAAAGAGGGTTATTACACTGATTCGTTTGTTGAATTGGTTGCAGGAGAACATAAAGCGGTTCAACTTGGAGAACTCTGTTTTTATCTAACTTGTTTGTTCATTTTATCAGGATATGATGTCTGATCATAGCGAAAACGAACAGGAAAACAATCCAGGTCTTTCAAAATTTCAGATGAAGGCATTAATGGGAGAGATGACGCGATTAATGAGAGTTGAGATGGAATCTGTCCATGCACGACTTGATCGCATCCAAGAGGATACTCAGGGCCGACCTCAACAAAACGATGGAGGAACTGGCCAATCTCGCAACAACCAAAGACGATCACAGAACCAAGAGGAAAGGGAATCTGATCACAATTCCAGTGGAAGCCGAGGTGGTACCAGAAGACCGAGGCAGGACAATCATCTAGGAAGTCTTAAGTTGAAGATTCCTTCCTTTCATGGGAAAAATGATCCTGACGCCTATCTTGAGTGGGAAAAGAAAATCGAATTGGTTTTCGATTGCCAAAACTACTCAGAGATCAAAAAGGTAAGATTGGCTGCCACTGAATTTCATGGTTATGCTATTAACTGGTGGGATCAGATTGTGACAAGCAGGAGAAGATCAGGAGAACCAGCCGTGGATACGTGGGAAGAGATGACTAATCTCATGAGGAAAAGATTTGTGCCTAGCCACTACCATCGTGATCTGCATCAAAGGCTTAGACGATTGGTTCAAGGAACTAAAAGCGTGGAAGACTACTGCCAAGAGATGGAGACACTGATGATCAAAGTTGATGCTGTTGAAGATCCGGAAGCCACAATGGCTAGATTCCAAGGAGGACTCAATCGTGAGATCCAAGATAGATTGGAGATGCATGAATACGACTGTCTAGAAGAGATGCTCCACAAAGCGATCTTAGTTGAGCAACAAGTCAAGAGGAAGAATTTTCCTAAGTCTGTGTACAATCCAAGTGCTAAGTCTAGTTACCAAGACAAGGGTAAACCTCTAACTAAGTCTTCTTCCGATTTTAAAACTAATCCACCTTCTAGTGTTGTTAAAGGAAAAACAGAGGAACCTACTACCACACGATCCAGAGATATGAGATGTTTCAAGTGTCATGGTCTTGGACACTTTGCTAAGGAATGCACCAACAAGAAGGTCATGATCGTGTTGGAGAATGGGGAAGTAGAATCCGAGGATGAAGAACCACAATCCGATTCTGAAGAAGAGCATGTGGACTACCCTGCCCATGGAGAACTCTTTGTTAATAGAAGAACTTTGAGTGTGCAACCTAAACCGAGGGAGCATGAGCAGAGAGAGAACCTCTTTCACACCAGATGTCTTGTTAAGGATAAGGTCTGTAGTTTGATCGTGGATGGAGGCAGCTGCACCAATGTGGCGAGTGAAACCTTTGTTAAGAAACTCGGATTGAGTGTGAAGAAGCATCCGCGACCATATCCACTACAATGGCTAAACGAAACAGGGGAGATGAAGGTGAGCCAACAAGTTTCGGTCCCAATCACCATTGGAAGGTACCAGGATGAGATACTTTGTGATGTACTTCCTATGGAGGCTGGACATATTCTTTTAGGAAGGCCTTGGCAATATGATAAGAAGGCAGTCCATGATGGGTTCACAAACCGTCACACCTTTGAGCATCAGGGAAAGAAGATTATCTTAGCTCCACTCTCACCTCAAGAGGTACACCGAGACCAATTGCTTTTGAAAGAAAGAAGAGAGCAGGCCAAACGAGATAAGGAAGCCAAAGCATCAAAAGAAAACGACTCTACAAAGGTAACGAAGTCCAACTTCTTTGCTAAGCCTAATGAGATCAAGCAAGCTTTGTTTGCTAATCGAACTATGCTTTTACTGGTTTTTAAAAAAACACTAATGTCTTCTTCTAACCATGCACTGGAGTTTCCAAGTGAGTTTGAGTCTCTTTTGCAAGGATTCAGGGATGTGTTTGCAGATGAGAATCCGGAAGGCTTACCACCAATCAGAGGTATCGAACATCAAATTGATTTCATACCCGGCGCTTCTCTTCCGAACAGACCAGCATACAGGACCAATCCTGTTGAGACCAAAGAGCTGCAGAAACAGATCAACGAGCTCATGGAGAAAGGGTACATCAGGGAAAGCATGAGTCCATGCGCAGTTCCAGTTCTCCTTGTGCCTAAGAAAGATGGCAGCTGGCGTATGTGTGTGGATTGCAGAGCAATCAACAACATAACAGTTAAGTACAGACATCCCCCCTAGGCTAGATGATATGCTAGATGAGCTTCATGGATCATGTATCTTTTCTAAAATCGATTTGAGAAGTGGATATCATCAAATTAGAATGAAAGAAGGGGATGAATGGAAAACTGCTTTCAAAACAAAGCTAGGGCTGTACGAATGGTTAGTTATGCCTTTTGGTTTAACCAATGCACCTAGTACTTTCATGAGATTGATGAATCATGTTCTGAGGGCTTTCATAGGAGTTTTTGTTGTTGTATACTTCGACGATATACTTGTTTACAGCAAAACTTTTGAAGAACATAATAATCATCTTATGGCGGTTTTAGAAGTGCTTAGGAAAGAAAAGTTATATGCTAACTTGAAGAAATGCACTTTTGGGACAGATAATCTCGTGTTTTTGGGTTTTGTTTTGAGTGCAGATGGCATCAAAGTGGATGAGGAGAAGGTTAAAGCTATCAGAGAATGGCCAAGTCCTAAAACCGTGAGTGAGGTCAGAAGCTTTCATGGTCTAGCCGGTTTTTACAGAAGATTTGTGAAGGACTTTAGCACAATAGCTGCTCCTCTAACCGAAGTCATCAAGAAGAATGTGGGATTCAAGTGGGAACAAGCGCAAGAAGATGCATTTCAAACCTTGAAAGGGAAGTTAACTAATGCACCTCTTCTTGTTTTGCCTGATTTCATGAAAACTTTTGAGATTGAGTGTGATGCCTCAGGAGTTGGAATTGGTGCTGTCTTAATGCAGGATAGGAAACCAATCGCTTACTTCAGTGAGAAGCTTGGAGGAGCCACTCTCAATTACCCCACATACGACAAAGAACTCTATGCACTTGTGAGAGCCTTGCAAACTTGGCAGCATTACCTTTGGCCTAAAGAGTTCGTGGTGCACACTGATCATGAGACTCTCAAGCACTTGAAAGGACAGCAAAAGCTTAACAAAAGACACGCCAGATGGATTGAATTCATCGAGACCTTTCCATATGTCATTCGGTACAAGAAAGGTAAAGAAAATGTTGTTGCTGATGCTCTGTCTCGAAGGTATGTGCTCATCTCTACTACTCTGATGCTAAGTTTCTTGGTTTTGAACAAATTAAAGAATTGTATGAGATTGATCCGGATTTCAAAGAACCTTATCTTGCTTGTTCTAAATCCGCAAATGGAAAATTCTTTAGGAATGATGGGTATCTGTTTTATACCAATCGTTTATGTGTTCCTAATTGCTCTTTGAGAGAATTACTAGTCAGGGAAGCCCATGGAGGAGGCTTGATGGGGCATTTTGGAATTGCTAAAACCTTGAAGGTGATACAAGAACACTTCTACTGGCCACGCTTGCAAAGGGACGTTGAAAGAATCTGTGGCAGATGTGTTACATGTAAGCAATCTAAGTCCACGGTACAGCCAAATGTTTGTATACTCCTCTTCCTATTCCTTCTCATCCTTGGAATGACATATCTATGGATTTTGTGCTTGGAATGCCTAGGACTAGAACTGGGAAGGATTCCATCTTTGTTGTCGTTGATAGATTTTCTAAGATGGCTCATTTCATTCCATGTCACAAAACTGATGATGCTTTGCATATAGCCGATTTGTTCTTTAAGGAAATCATTCGTTTGCATGGCATGCCTAGATCGATTGTGTCTGATAGAGATACAAAGTTCTTGAGTTACTTCTGGAAAACGCTTTGGTCTAAGTTAGGTACTAAGTTGTTGTTTTCAACTACTTGTCACCCACAAACTGATGGACAAACTGAAGTAGTTAATCGGACTTTGTCTACTTTGTTGAGAGCTGTGATTAAAAAGAATCTCAAAACTTGGGAAGAGTGTTTACCACATGTTGAGTTTGCATATAATCATTCTGTGCATTCGGCTACTAAGTATTCCCCATTTGAGATTGTGTATGGTTTCAATCCTTTGTCACCTTTGGATCTAATGTCGTTGCCTTTGAGTGAAAGAATTAGCTTAGATGGCGAGAAGAAAGCTAAACTTGTCAAACAGATTCATGAGAAAGCCAGGATCAACATTGAGGAAAAGACCAAGCAATATGCTAAACAAGCCAACAAGGGTCGGCGTGAGCTTGTTTTCGATGTTGGAGATCTAGTCTGGGTTTACTTGAGGAAGGATCGATTTCCAGCTGAAAGAAAGTCCAAACTTATGCCAAGAGTTGATGGACCATTCCAGATTGTCAAGCGAATCAACAAGAATGCGTATCAAGTTGATTTGGAAGGTAAGTACAAAGTGAGTTCAAGCTTTAATGTTTCTGACTTGATTCCTTTTGTTGCAGATGATCCAGATTTGAGGTCAAATCCTTTTAAAGCGGGAGGGGATGATATGATCATGGATGGCACTGAAGAAGGAGAGCTTGAACCGGATGATGAACCAGTTGTTGAAGCCATGGAAGGACATGAACCGGAGCTTGTAGCTGAGGATGCATTGCTTGTACCAGCAGGAGCCATGACCAGGGCCAGAACCAAACAGCTATATAAGTCTCTAAGTGCACTACTTAGCTCAGTGGAGAACCAGATCAACCTTATTGAAGATCAAGTGCAACCAGTCCATTTAGTAAGCTTCACGGAAGATTTAGGAAAACTCAAGACTGATTTAGGAAACCCTTCCTAAATGAAAAGCATGAGACCGTCGTTTTTAGGATCTTCTTCCTAAACACCAAGTCACGTTTCCTAAATTCAAGTTAAGTCCGAGACAAGGAGGGAAAGTCAAGACCGTGGTGATCTGAAGAGTTATTCAACACAACTTTATTTCAGTCAAGTCTTTATTAGTTATTGTCTTGTTTTTCCGTGTTGTCTCGTTATTATTTTCGAGAAGTCATAACAAACTCTATATGTACTTCGAGAAATATTCAATCAAATAACAAGTTGTCTTTGATCATTGTGATTGTCTTAGAGAGTGAATCTCTGTTGTTCTTCGTGAACAAACTCTGTTGCTTGGTGAGTCATATCCAAACAACAACCTTCTCTATCGTCTAAGTGAGTCATATCTTAGGATAGTGAAGTTCGGTATATCAAGAGCCATTCCGCAACTCTTGTGTGACCTATCGACCCATCCCTTTGTTCTTCAAGCTAGTAGCTTACTGAGTTCAAAGTTTATCCAACAAAACCAACCCTCCAAAGTTCAATCCGTGGGAGTTTCGTATTACTTAAAGTGCTCTTTTGGAACACACGTGTATCCCAGCTTCGAGTTCTATCTTTATAAGAAAGTTTTCTGAAAATAGTTTTTGTTAGAAACCTCATAGGACATTTTTGGACCCCAATATGCTATCTAAGCTTTTATAAGGTACACATTAAGTGCTCTTTTGGAACAAAAACTTGTATCCCATGCTACGCGTTCTATCTTTATAACAAGTTTTGCGAAAATAGTTTTGTTTAGAAACCTCATAGGATATTTTTTGGACCCCAAATATGCTTTATAAGCTTTTATAAAGTACACATTAAAGTGCTCTTTTGGAACACAAACTTGTATCCCATGTTTTGCGTTCTATCCTTATAAGAAGTTTTACGAAAATAGTTTTGTTTATAAACCTCATAGGACATTTTTGGACCCCAAATATGCTTCTAAGCTTTTATAAGGTACACGTTAAAGTGCTCTTTTGGAACACAAACTTGTATCCCATGCTTCGCGTTCTATCTTTATAAGAAGTTTTGCAAGATAGTTTTGTTTAGAGACCTCTTAGGACATTTTTTGGACCCAAATATGCTATCTAAGCTTTTATAAGGTACACATTAAAGTGCTCTTTTGGAACACAAACTTGTATCCCATGCTTCGCGTTCTATATTTATAAGAAGTTTTACGAAAATAGTTTTGTTTATAAACCTCATAGGACATTTTTTGGACCCCAAATATGCTATCTAAGCTTTTATAAGGTGCAAATTAAAGTGCTCTTTTGGAACACAAACTTGTATCCCATCTTTCGCGTTCTATCTTTATAAGAAGTTTTGCGAAAATAGTTTTGTTTAGAAACCTCATAGGACATTTTTTGGACCCCAAATATGCTATCTAAGCTTTTATAAGGTACACATTAAAGTGCTCTTTTGGAACACAAACTTGTATCCCATGCTTCGCGTTCTATCTTTATAAGAAGTTTTGCGAAAATAGTTTTGTTTAGAAACCTCATAGGACATTTTTTGGACCCCAAATATGCTTTCTAAGCTTTTATCAGGTACACTTTAAAGTGCTCTTTTGGAACACAAACGTGTATCCCATGCTTCGCGTTCTATCTTTATAAGAAGTTTTGTAAAAATAGTTTTGTTAAGAACCCTCATAAGACATTTTTTGGACCCCAAATATGCTATCTACATTTTATAAGGTACAAATTAAAGTGCTCTTTTGGAACACAAACTTGTATCCCATGCTACGCGTTCTATCTTTATAACAAGTTTTGCGAAAATAGTTTTGTTTAGAAACCTCATAGGACATTTTTTGGACCCCAAATATGCTTTATAAGCTTTTATAAAGTACACATTAAAGTGCTCTTTTGGAACACAAACTTGTATCCCATGTTTTGCGTTCTATCCTTATAAGAAGTTTTACGAAAATAGTTTTGTTTATAAACCTCATAGGACATTTTTTGGACCCCAAATATGCTATCTACATTTTATAAGGTGCAAATTGAAGTGCTCTTTTGGAACACAAACTTGTATCCCATGCTTCGCGTTCTATCTTTATAAGAAGTTTTGCGAAAATAGTTTTGTTTAGAAACCTCATAGGACATTTTTTGGACCCCAAATATGCTATCTAAGCTTTTATAAGGTACACATTAAAGTGCTCTTTTGGAACACAAACTTGTATCCCATGCTTCGCGTTCTATCCTTATAAGAAGTTCTGCGAACATAGATTTGTTAAGAAGCCTCATAGGACATTTTTTGGACCCCAAATATGCTATCTAAGCTTTTATAAGGTACACGTTAAAGTGCTCTTTTGAACACAAACGTGTATCCCATGCTTCGCGTTCTATCTTTATAAGAAGTTTTGCGAAAATAGTTTTGTTTAGAAACCTCATAGGACATTTTTTGGACCCCAAATATGCTTTCTAAGCTTTTATCAGGTACACTTTAAAGTGCTCTTTTGGAACACAAACGTGTATCCCATGCTTCGCGTTCTATCTTTATAAGAAGTTTTGTGAAAATAGTTTTGTTAAGAAACCTCATAGGACATTTTTTGGACCCCAAATATGCTATCTAAGCTTTTATAAGGTACACATTAAAGTGCTCTTTTGGAACACAAACTTGTATCCCATGCTTCGCGTTCTATCTTTCTAAGAAGTTTTGTGAAAATAGTTTTGTTAAGAAACCTCATAGGACATTTTTTGGACCCCAAATATGCTATCTAAGCTTTTATAAGGTACACATTAAAGTGCTCTTTTGGAACACAAACTTGTATCCCATGCTTCGCGTTCTATCTTTATAAGAAGTTTTGCGAAAATAGTTTTGTTTAGAAACCTCATAGGACATTTTTTGGACCCCAAATATGCTATCTAAGCTTTTATAAGGTACACATTAAAGTGCTCTTTTGGAACACAAACTTGTATCCCATGCTTCGCGTTCTATCCTTATAAGAAGTTCTGCGAACATAGATTTGTTAAGAAGCCTCATAGGACATTTTTTGGACCCCAAATATGCTATCTAAGCTTTTATAAGGTACACGTTAAAGTGCTCTTTTGGAACACAAACGTGTATCCCATGCTTCGCGTTCTATCTTTATAAGAAGTTTTGCGAAAATAGTTTTGTTTAGAAACCTCATAGGACATTTTTTGGACCCCAAATATGCTTTCTAAGCTTTTATCAGGTACACTTTAAAGTGCTCTTTTGGAACACAAACGTGTATCCCATGCTTCGCGTTCTATCTTTATAAGAAGTTTTGTGAAAATAGTTTTGTTAAGAAACCTCATAGGACATTTTTTGGACCCCAAATATGCTATCTAAGCTTTTATAAGGTACACATTAAAGTGCTCTTTTGGAACACAAACTTGTATCCCATGCTTTGCGTTCTATCTTTCTAAGAAGTTTTGTGAAAATAGTTTTGTTAAGAGACCTCATAGGACATTTTTTGGACCCCAAATATGCTATCTAAGCTTTTATAAGGTACACATTAAAGTGCTCTTTTGGAACACAAACTTGTATCCCATGCTTCACGTTCTATCTTTATAAGAAGTTTTGCGAAAATAGTTTTGTTTAGAAACCTCATAGGAGATTTTTTGGACCCCAAATATGCTATCTTAGCTTTTATAAGGTACATATTAAAGTGCTATTTTGGAACACAAACTTGTATTCCATGCTTTGCGTTCTATCGTTATAAGAAGTTTTGCGAGAATAGTTTTGTTTAGAAACCTCTTAGGACATTTTTTGGACCCAAAATATGCTATCTAAGCTTTTATAAGGTACACATTAAAGTGCTCTTTCGGAACACAAACTTGTATCCCATGCTTCGCGTTCTATATTTATAAGAAGTTTTACGAAAATAGTTTTGTTTATAAACCTCATAGGACATTTTTTGGACCCCAAATATGCTATCTACGCTTTTATAAGGTGCAAATTAAAGTGCTCTTTTGGAACACAAACTTGTATCCATCTTTCGCGTTCTATCTTTATAAGAAGTTTTGCGAAAATAGTTTGTTAGAAACCTCATAGGACATTTTTTGGACCCAAATATGCTATCTATGCTTTATAAGTGATGTAAACATCAAGTCAACATCAACCAAGGAGCATGAAGAGCACGCCACAAGCTGACCAAGACCCTTGGAGAAGACCAACTAGAGCACCTCAACGACATAGGTCCAATGATGGAGAACACAGAACGGACCATAAGGAGTTAAGCTACAATTCAAGATGTCCAGAAAACTCATCAGAGAAGCGCTGGAAGAAAGAATCAAACCCAGAGCTTTCCGTATGAAGAAGTTATACAGCTCACAAGTCGACGGACTTGCAAGGGATCCGAGAGAGACCAGCTCACACTTGTTGGAGCTGAACGAGAAACCAGGCTTACAATGGGCTGTGACCGTTTGTACTCTTTTCCTTATCTTTGGTTTTGTCCCATGGGTTTTACAGGAAAGGTTTTAACGAGGCGGCAAATTGGTTCACTTACCTCAAACCCTCCGGAAGCTAGTTGGTTCGCATGGAGACCTCGATCACTCTTTGAGTCACTCCGACCAAACCAAGAAGATTTAAGCTGCGAGTTGATTTGGTCTAGAATCTTGATTCAATTCCGGTTCTCCACGAATTGGATTCATACCAAATGCTATTTTGGTTTGAAAGATATCAAGTTTCTAACCCGAGGATCCTGCACTTGCTTTATTTGGAGCCGAGTCGAGTTTGAGAGATTACAAACTTATATCTGGCGGCCAGGAGACAATCTCAACCTTATAGAAACCTCAAGAGACGTCCTTAGCTGCACCAGCAACAGAGAATCAGGCGGATTCCTTATGCCTATTCTTGCTTCAACTTCTTTCCATCTCCGAGTGCACAAATCTCTCCAACGGCTTCATTTTATTTCTCTTAAGTAGGACGAATTGTGTAATTAATTTTAGTTATTTTCTTTGTATTGAGCACTTTATAAGCTCATGGTCGAGACCATTGTAAGGCAGCCATTTAATCATTGAGTAAAATAAACTTTTAAGTTTTCTTCTTCTTCAGCGTGTTCTTGAGAGAATTGTCTGGGTTCTTTGGTGTGGATACTCCATAGAAAGAGTGTGTATTGCTGTATCAGAGACCTTTACATAGTCTCTGTGGTGCCTTCGATCCATCCTTGACCAAGATAGCTTGTGGAATCAAGTTGTTTTGTTCATTAGCCGCTTGTGGAATCAAGAGGCTGCAACCGGTTGCTGCTTGAGGATTCAATCAGCCTTCTATCTTCTGAGGCCGTGTGTTTGTGAGAAGAGGTGGACTCCGATTCTTACATCAGTTTGGTATCAGAGCCGAAGATTCAATCTTGGGTTTCTATCCCTTATCTCTTGTTTGATTTGGTTCGATTTCTGTTTTGCTGCTTTGCTTTGTTGCATTATTTAAAAAAAAAAAAATCGTGATTGCTTCTGTTGTTTGCTTTGTTCTTGTTTGTTTAATCAAAAAAGAAAAAGAATAGATATGTTGTTAGGTTGCGTGAACATCAATCGTTTGCTTGTTGACTTGTTTAGTTTGCAAGATAGGTTGCTTCCATTCCGTGAACTGCAGTTTGTGTTATTTGCTTCTGTTCTGTTTTTGCTTTGTTTGATTTTGTTTGATAAATTGAAAATCCATAAGAAGTTGCGTCTGTTTTGTTTACTCTTGTTACTTTGTTTCTTTCTTGCATCATCACGTTTTACAAGCTTGTTTTAATTATTCTGTTTGCATCATTATTCCAAAACGAAAATCATATCATCCATTGCATCTGTTGTCTAAAAGTCGTGCATATTACCATCATGTTTTATCTAGCATTAGCATAAAAAAAAAAAAAAAGTATTCCGATTCTCATTCATTGTTTATTGCATTTTATTCATTGCCATATCTTGTGTTACCATATTTTATTGCTTGCATCAGTCATAAGTAAAGAAAAGCAAAGATCGTGTGCATTGAATCATTACTGCCATATTGTTGCATTATCATCCATATTAAAAAAAAAAAAAAGAGAGAATACTGCATATTTCTTTTGTCGATCTTGCCTATTTGATTACTATTGTTGATTGACTTTGCCTTTTTCTGCTTAATCGTGAGTTAATAATTCTCTGACGTGAGCTTCAAGTTATATTTGTCTCTATCATTGGTGCTTGGACGAGTTGTGTTTCTGTAAGTGCAAGGATATACAGGTGATCAGGACAACACAATGTCAGAAGAGGATACTTCAGATCAAGACGGATTATGACCAGAGCTTGAGTGAGGATGCATCTTCCATAGATGATACATGGTCAGAGGAAGATGACGACTATGGGATGAACCGGATGGAGAAGAGCTTGAACCAGGACCCCACCAGATCAAGACCGAGACCACTCTCATCCAAAGAGTTGGTATGAAGAGGTGGAAGAAGAAGAGTGGAAAGGATCCGATCGTGATGAAAGCCAATCAGGAGAAGAGTCATGGACTGAAGATGACAATTCTCAAGGAGGATATGCAGAAGACACTGAACGTGGAGGGTTATATGTGCAGCCTTGTTACAGCACATGGAGATCCAGCCAGCACACTCCACGCAAACTTAAGAACAAGGTAACTTCAAATTCTCATTATGAATTAGTTACTGAACCTTGTGTCTATCTTTTTCAGGGAAAGGAGTGACTATCTCCAATGGGAAAGCATCATGGATGAGTATTTCAAATACTATTCCATTCCCATAAGCAAAAGGCTTGCTTATTGTTTAGATCAACTAAGAGGAGAAGCTAAGAGATGGTGGCGCCAAGAGGAAGAGTACAGGTGGTACTACAAGGAGCCAACTATAAGGAATTGGGGTCAACTAAAACTGTTGATGAGAGGAGATACGCTCCTCCTAGAACCGCTAAGCAGAGCACAAGGCTTCCTTCCAAAATGAATCAATCCGAGGAAGTGCAAACTCTCATCTAGTGCAGAGTGCAAACGCCAAGCCAGTCCACACCAAGGTAAGTTCTCTGTTCCTAATAGCATTTAGAACTGACAAGTTACCAGTGTAGAGACAGGGAATACAATGATGCTCCAAGGAGGAAGGCTTCCACGACATTGAGTTCAAGGAATGAAAAACTTGTTGCACAAGCAAGTAACAAGAGGAACTCCTCAAAGGAACTACAATCGGAACTGAGTTCAACTAGGCTTCTACAACCACAGGCGAGAAGCACACCAGCAAAGACAGTCCTAGAGAAGAAAACAGCTTTGAATACAAGTCCAAGGAGAAATCCAGCTGCTGCCATTCCACCCATTCAGGGCGAGGTAAGTACCTCAAAGCTTTTCAAAATCTTGATAAGCTCTTGATAAAATCCAGCATGATTGAAAACAATGGAGTTGTTAAAAGTTTAAGTACTCAAAAGGATCAAGAACCAATTAAGTCTTGTGAACAACTAGTGAAAAAGAAACAAGAAATTGTTTCAGCCCCTAAAAATGAGAATGAACAATCTAATTTGTTTCAACCAGTTTATACAGCTCCTATGACTGCTATGATGCACTTGCCTTTGTCCATAAGTGCCGACACAGGTACAGGACCTAAGGATAAGCAGTCCGCAACATTGGAGTTAGATCCTTGCCGTGAAGTGAAGAGTAAGCAAACCGAGATTGAGAAGACTTCACCAGAGCCGAGTTCAGCCAAGCCTGAACAACCTGATAAGCAGCTAACAGATAAGTCATCTAGTACATTGAATTTATCTAAGATGGTCTGTTATAAATGTCAGAACATAGGACACATTGCTAAAAACTGTCCAACTAAGAGGTCAAAGAACTTAGAGCTGAATGAAGGAGAATCCAAAGAGTTTGATGAATTTGTTAAAACCGATTTGAGAATTCCAAATGCTAGTATAACACACTTGTCTTTGCCAAAGAGTGTTGAAACAGTTTCAGGTATGGAGAGTGTACTAGTAGAGCTAAGGAATTCGCCAGCTCAATGTAATGATCAATCTGTGCAGCTCAATGAAGAAGAGCCAGAGGCGCACCTCCAACAGCTCAAGACCACGCCTAATGTAGCAGGAAGTGCAGCCGTGAGTCCTAATCTCTCTGAAGACAAAGAGGTTGCACCAAAGGCTGAGAAACTTGTTGAGCAAACTCAAAGTAATGAGATTAAACAAGAGCTTAACCCGGAGCTGTACAACAAGTTAGAACCGAAAACAGAGCACTGTAAGTTTTCTAAGCTTTCAGAAATATTTGAAATAATTTGCTATAGGTGCCACAACAAAGGCCATTATGCTATAACCTGTCCCTTAAGGAAAAAGAAATTACTAGAAGATAAAACTGAATTGTCGCATACAAGTGATCGTTTAGTTAAATCTGATTTGTTAAATTCAAATTCTAGTATAATGCATTTGCCTTGGCCAAGAGGATTTGAAACAGGATCAGAGAAAGAGGATAAAGAAGAGAAGATCCAAGTCCTTATACAGCTTGCTAAAGCTAACAATGTAAGAGCAAGTTTCAATCGTTTCATTTTTGCTGTCTCAATATCAGATATGATGCACTTGTTCTTTCCACTTGGTTTATACTCAGGTACAAGTTTCGAGATGGAGTGCAAGGCAAGGGAGTTTATAAAGGAAAGACTGGAGCCGGCCTTACTTGAACCACCTAGGATACAAGAGCTTAAAGAAGTGCCAACTGCTATTGATGTACACCAATCCGTGGGTGAACAAAGTCTTGGTGGAGAAGACAACTTTAAGGAGGAACCACCAGATACAGCTAATAACACTGAAAGTTATCAGATAAGTCTTGTTTTCACTTCCTCTGTTTCTCATGATGCCTCATCTGTTTTGAAAAGAATATTACACATAGGAGAGCATGAAGAAATAAATTGTTTAAAACTGCAAAAAGGACAAGATTTTGCTAAAACTAGTGCTAAGAGATTCGATTCTACTGACTTATGTTATCAAAAAGAACCCATAATGCACTTGTGTCTTGCCAAGAAAGTTGATTTGGATGCAGGAGATAAAGAGGAGAGGCGTAGGAGAAACTCACTTGGAGAAACTTGCAAACAATCAAGTGTCGGGCCCAAGAAGAAGTGTATACGAGCTGATGATCAATGCCACAAAGGGAGAACGTGATGAACCAGGGCAGAAAAGAGGAGCTGTGCTATCATACTTGCTCAAGGGAAAGCCACCAGACGTGCCAACAAGACCAGACCACATACCTATCAAGGTAAGACCTTAAACTCTCAAAGGAGAATGAAAGCTAACTTGCTTTCTATTGGTGCAGGTCATATAGTTTCGAGGACGAAACCTTTTGAAGAGGGAGAGTATGATGTAAACATCAAGTCAACATCAACCAAGGAGCATGAAAAGAACGCCCGCGAGCTGACCAAGACCCTTGGAGAAGACCAACTAGAGCACCTCTACGACATAGGTCCAATGATTGGAGCACAGAGGACGGACCATAAGGACTTAAGCTACAGTTCAAGATGTTCCAGAAACTTAACTCATCAGAGAAGCCCTGGAAGAAAGAATCAACCCAAGAGCTTTCTGCATGAAGAAGTTATGCAGCTCACAAGTCGACGGACCTGCACAGGATCCGAGAGAGACCAGCTTACACTTGTTGGAGCTGAACGAGAAACCAAGGCTTACCAATGGGCTGTGACCGTTTGTACTCTTTTTCTTATCTTGGTTTTGTCCAATGGGTTTTACAGGAAAGGTTTTAACGAGGCAAATTGGTTCACTTACCTCAAACCCATCCGGAAGCTAGTTGGTTCGCATGGAGACCTCCGATCACTCTTTGAGTCACTCCGACCAAACCAAGAAGATTTAAGCTGCGAGTTGATTTGGTCTAGAATCTTGATTCAATTCCGGTTCTCCACGAATTGGATTCATACCAAATGCTATTTTGGTTTGAAAGATATCAAGTTTCTAACCCGGAGGATCCTGCACTTGCTTTATTTGGAGCTGTCCGAGTTTGAGAGATTACAAACTTATATCTGGCGGCCAGGAGACAATCTCAACCTTATAGAAACCTCAAGAGACGTCCTTAGCTGCACCAGCAACCAGAGAATCAGGCGGATTCCTTATTGCCTATTCTTGCTTCAACTTCTTTCCATCTCCGAGTGCACAAATCTCTCCAACGGCTTCATTCTTTATTTCTCATTAAGTAGGACGAATTGTGTAATTAATTTTAGGTTATTTTCTTTGTATTTGAGCACTTTATAAGCTCATGGTCGAGACCATTGTAAGGCAGCCATTTAATCATTGAGTAAAATAAACTTTTAAGTTTTCTTCTTCTTCAAGCGTGTTCTTGAGAGATTGTCTGCTCTGTTCTTGGTGTGGATACTCCATAGAAAGAGTGTGTATTGCTGTATCAGAGACCTTTACATAGTCTCTGTGGTGCCTTCGATCCATCCTTGACCAAGATAGCTGTGGAATCAAGTTGTTTTGTTCATTAGCCGCTTGTGGAATCAAGAGGCTGCAACCGGTTGCTGCTTGAGGATTCAATCAGCCTTCTATCTTCTGAGGCCGTGTGTTTGTGAGAAGAGGTGGACTCCGATTCTTAAATCAAGGTACACATTAAAGTGCTCTTTTGGAACACAAACTTGTATCCCATGCTTCGCGTTCTATCCTTATAAGAAGTTCTGCGAACATAGATTTGTTAAGAAGCCTCATAGGACATTTTTTGGACCCCAAATATGCTATCTAAGCTTTTATAAGGTACACGTTAAAGTGCTCTTTTGGAACACAAACTTGTATCCCATGCTTCGCGTTCTATCTTTATAAGAAGTTTTGCGAAAATAGTTTTGTTTAGAAACCTCATAGGACATTTTTTGGACCCCAAATATGCTTTCTAAGCTTTTATCAGGTACACTTTAAAGTGCTCTTTTGGAACACAAACGTGTATCCCATGCTTCGAGTTCTATCTTTATAAGAAGTTTTGTGAAAATAGTTTTGTTAAGAAACCTCATAGGACATTTTTTGGACCCCAAATATGCTATCTAAGCTTTTATAAGGTACACATTAAAGTGCTCTTTTGGAACAGAAACTTGTATCCCAAGCTTCGCGTTATATCGTTATAAGAAGTTTTGCGAAAATAGTTTTGTTTAGAAACCTCATAGGACATTTTTTGGACCCCAAATATGCTTTCTAACCTTTTATAAGGTACACATTAAAGTGCTCTTTTGGAACACAAACTTGTATCCCATGCTTCGCGTTATATCCTTATAATAAGTTTTGCGAACATAGATTTGTTAAGAAGCCTCATAGGACATTTTTTGGACCCCAAATATGCTATCTAAGCTTTTATAACGTACACGTTAAAGTGCTCTTTTGGAACACAAACTTGTATCCCATGCTTCGCGTTCTATCTTTATAAGAAGTTTTGCGAAAATAGTTTTGTTTAGAAACCTCATAGGACATTTTTTAGACCCCAAATATGCTTTCTAAGCTTTTATCAGGTACACTTTAAAGTGCTCTTTTGGAACACAAACGTGTATCCCATGCTTCGCGTTCTATCTTTATAAGAAGTTTTGTAAAAATAGTTTTGTTAAGAAACCTCATAGGACATTTTTTGGACCCCAAATATGCTATCTAAGCTTTTATAAGGTACACATTAAAGTGCTCTTTTGGAACACAAACTTGTATCCCATGCTTCACGTTCTATCTTTATAAGAAGTTTGCGAAAATAGTTTTGTTTAGAAACCTCATAGGAGATTTTTTGGACCCCAAATATGCTATCTTAGCTTTTATAAGGTACATATTAAAGTGCTATTTTGGAACACAAACTTGTATTCCATGCTTTGCGTTCTATCGTTATAAGAAGTTTTGCGAGAATAGTTTTGTTTAGAAACCTCTTAGGACATTTTTGGACCCAAAATATGCTATCTAAGCTTTTATAAGGTACACATTAAAGTGCTCTTTCGGAACACAAACTTGTATCCCATGCTTCGCGTTCTATATTTATAAGAAGTTTTACGAAAATAGTTTTGTTATAAACCTCATAGGACATTTTTGGACCCCAAATATGCTATCTACGTTTTATAAGGTGCACATTAAAGTGCTCTTTGGAACACAAACTTGTATCCCATCTTTCGCGTTCTATCGTTATAAGAAGTTTTGCGAAAATAGTTTTGTTTAGAAACCTCATAGGACATTTTTTGGACCCCAAATATGCTATCTAAGCTTTTATAAGGTACACATTAAAGTGCTCTTTTGGAACACAAACTTGTATCCCATGCTTCGCGTTCTATCCTTATAAGAAGTTCTGCGAACATAGATTTGTTAAGAAGCCTCATAGGACATTTTTGGACCCCAAATATGCTATCTAAGCTTTTATAAGGTACACGTTAAAGTGCTCTTTTGGAACACAAACTTGTATCCCATGCTTCGCGTTCTATCTTTATAAGAAGTTTTGCGAAAATAGTTTTGTTTAGAAACCTCATAGGACATTTTTTGGACCCCAAATATGCTTTCTAAGCTTTTATCAGGTACACTTTAAAGTGCTCTTTGGAACACAAACGTGTATCCCATGCTTCGAGTTCTATCTTTATAAGAAGTTTTGTGAAAATAGTTTTGTTAAGAAACCTCATAGGACATTTTTGGACCCCAATATGCTATCTAAGCTTTTATAAGGTACACATTAAGTGCTCTTTTGGAACACAAACTTGTATCCCATGCTTCGCGTTCTATCTTTATAAGAAGTTTTGCGAAAATAGTTTTGTTTAGAAACCTCATAGGACATTTTTTGGACCCCAAATATGCTATATAAGCTTTTATAAGGTACACATTAAAGTGCTCTTTTGGAACACAAACTTGTATCCCATGCTTCGAATTCTATCCTTATAAGAAGTTCTGCGAACATAGATTTGTTAAGAAGCCTCATAGGATATTTTTTGGACCCCAAATATGCTATCTAAGCTTTTATAAGGTACACGTTAAAGTGCTCTTTTGGAACACAAACTTGTATCCCATGCTTCGCGTTCTATCTTTATAAGAAGTTTTGCGAAAATAGTTTTGTTTAGAAACCTCATAGGACATTTTTTGGACCCCAAATATGATTTCTAAGCTTTTATCAGGTACACTTTAAAGTGCTCTTTTGGAACACAAACGTGTATCCCATGCTTCGCGTTCTATCTTTATAAGAAGTTTTGTGAAAATAGTTTTGTTAAGAAACCTCATAAGACATTTTTTGGACCCCAAATATGCTATCTAAGCTTTTATAACGTACACGTTAAAGTGCTCTTTTGGAACACAAACTTGTATCCCATGCTTCGCGTTCTATCTTTATAAGAAGTTTTGCGAAAATAGTTTTGTTTAGAAACCTCATAGGACATTTTTTGGACCCCAAATATGCTTTCTAAGCTTTTATCAGGTACACTTTAAAGTGCTCTTTTGGAACACAAACGTGTATCCCATGCTTCGAGTTCTATCTTTATAAGAAGTTTTATGAAAATAGTTTTGTTAAGAAACCTCATAGGACATTTTTTGGACCCCAAATATGCTATCTAAGCTTTTATAAGGTACACATTAAAGTGCTCTTTTGGAACACAAACTTGTATCCCATGCTTCGCGTTCTATATTATAAGAAGTTTTACGAAAATAGTTTTGTTATAAACCTCATAGGACATTTTTGGACCCCAAATATGCTATCTAAGCTTTTATAAGGTGCAAATTAAAGTGCTCTTTTGGAACACAAACTTGTATCCCATCTTTCGCGTTCTATCTTTATAAGAAGTTTTGCGAAAATAGTTTTGTTTAGAAACCTCATAGGACATTTTTTGGACCCCAAATATGCTATCTATGCTTTTATAAGGTACACATTAAAGTGCTCTTTTGGAACACAAACTTGTATCCCATGCTTCGCGTTCTATCCTTATAAGAAGTTCTGCGAACATAGATTTGTTAAGAAGCCTCATAGGACATTTTTTGGACCCCAAATATGCTATCTAAGCTTTTATAAGGTACACGTTAAAGTGCTCTTTTGGAACACAAACTTGTATCCCATGCTTCGCGTTCTATCTTATAAGAAGTTTTGCGAAAATAGTTTTGTTTAGAAACCTCATAGGACATTTTTGGACCCCAAATATGCTTTCTAAGCTTTTATCAGGTACACTTTAAAGTGCTCTTTTGGAACACAAACGTGTATCCCATGCTTCGAGTTCTATCTTTATAAGAAGTTTTGTGAAAATAGTTTTGTTAAGAAACCTCATAGGACATTTTTTGGACCCCAAATATGCTATCTAAGCTTTTATAAGGTACACATTAAAGTGCTCTTTTAGAACACAAACTTGTATCCCATGCTTCGCGTTCTATCTTTATAAGAAGTTTTGCGAAAATAGTTTTGTTTAGAAACCTCATAGGACATTTTTTGGACCTCAAATATGCTATCTAAGCTTTTATAAGGTACACATTAAAGTGCTATTTTGGAACAAAAACGTGTATCCCATGCTTCGAATTCTATCTTATAAGAAGTTCTGCGAACATAGATTGTTAAGAAGCCTCATAGGATATTTTTTGGACCCCAATATGCTATCTAAGCTTTATAAGGTACACGTAAAGTGCTCTTTTGGAACACAAACTTGTATCCCATGCTTCGCGTTCTATCTTTATAAGAAGTTTTGCGAAAATAGTTTTGTTTAGAAACTCATAGGACATTTTTGGACCCCAAATATGATTTCTAAGCTTTTATCAGGTACACTTTAAAGTGCTCTTTTGGAACACAAACGTGTATCCCATGCTTCGAGTTCTATCTTTATAAGAAGTTTTGTGAAAATAGTTTTGTTAAGAAACCTCATAGGACATTTTTTGGACCCCAAATATGCTATCTAAGCTTTTATAACGTACACGTTAAAGTGCTCTTTTGGAACACAAACTTGTATCCCATGCTTCGCGTTCTATCTTTATAAGAAGTTTTGCGAAAATAGTTTTGTTTAGAAACCTCATAGGACATTTTTTGGACCCCAAATATGCTTTCTAAGCTTTTATCAGGTACACTTAAAGTGCTCTTTGGAACACAAACGTGTATCCCATGCTTCGAGTTCTATCTTTATAAGAAGTTTTATGAAAATAGTTTTGTTAAGAAACCTCATAGGACATTTTTTGGACCCCAAATATGCTATCTAAGCTTTTATAAGGTACACATTAAAGTGCTCTTTTGGAACACAAACTTGTATCCCATGCTACGCGTTCTATCTTTATAACAAGTTTTGCGAAAATAGTTTTGTTTAGAAACCTCATAGGACATTTTTTGGACCCCAAATATGCTTTATAAGCTTTTATAAAGTACACATTAAAGTGCTCTTTTGGAACACAAACTTGTATCCCATGTTTTGCGTTCTATCCTTATAAGAAGTTTTACGAAAATAGTTTTGTTTATAAACCTCATAGGACATTTTTGGACCCCAAATATGCTATCTAAGCTTTTATAAGGTACACGTTAAAGTGCTCTTTTGGAACACAAACTTGTATCCCATGCTTCGCGTTCTATCTTTATAAGAAGTTTTGCAAGAATAGTTTTGTTTAGAGACCTCTTAGGACATTTTTTGGACCCAAAATATGCTATCTAAGCTTTTATAAGGTACACATTAAAGTGCTCTTTCGGAACACAAACTTGTATCCCATGCTTCGCGTTCTATATTTATAAGAAGTTTTACGAAAATAGTTTTGTTTATAAACCTCATAGGACATTTTTTGGACCCCAAATATGCTATCTACGCTTTTATAAGGTGCAAATTAAAGTGCTCTTTTGGAACACAAACTTGTATCCCATCTTTCGCGTTCTATCTTTATAAGAAGTTTTGCGAAAATAGTTTTGTTTAGAAACCTCATAGGACATTTTTTGGACCCCAAATATGCTATCTAAGCTTTTATAAGGTACACGTTAAAGTGCTCTTTTGGAACACAAACTTGTATCCCATGCTTCGCGTTCTATCTTTATAAGAAGTTTTGCGAAAATAGTTTTGTTTAGAAACCTCGTAAGACATTTTTTGGACCCCAAATATGATTTCTAAGCTTTTATCAGGTACACTTTAAAGTGCTCTTTTGGAACACAAACGTGTATCCCATGCTTCGAAATCTATCTTTATAAGAAGTTTTGTGAAAATAGTTTTGTTAAGAAACCTCATAGGACATTTTTTGGACCCCAAATATGCTATCTAAGCTTTTATAAGGTACACATTAAAGTGCTCTTTTAGAACACAAACTTGTATCCCATGCTTCGCGTTCTATCTTTATAAGAAGTTTTGCGAAAATAGTTTTGTTTAGAAACCTCATAGGACATTTTTTGGACCCCAAATATGCTATCTAAGCTTTTATAAGGTACACATTAAAGTGCTCTTTTGGAACACAAACTTGTATCCCATGCTTCGAATTCTATCCTTATAAGAAGTTCTGCGAACATAGATTTGTTAAGAAGCCTCATAGGATATTTTTTGGACCCCAAATATGCTATCTAAGCTTTTATAAGGTACACGTTAAAGTGCTCTTTTGGAACACAAACTTGTATCCCATGCTTCGCGTTCTATCTTTATAAGAAGTTTTGCGAAAATAGTTTTGTTTAGAAACCTCATAGGACATTTTTGGACCCCAAATATGCTTTCTAAGCTTTTATCAGGTACACTTTAAAGTGCTCTTTTGGAACACAAACGTGTATCCCATGCTTCGAGTTCTATCTTTATAAGAAGTTTTATGAAAATAGTTTTGTTAAGAAACCTCATAGGACATTTTTTGGACCCCAAATATGCTATCTAAGCTTTTATAAGGTACACATTAAAGTGCTCTTTTGGAACACAAACTTGTATCCCATGCTACGCGTTCTATCTTTATAACAAGTTTTGCGAAAATAGTTTTGTTTAGAAACCTCATAGGACATTTTTTGGACCCCAAATATGCTTTATAAGCTTTTATAAAGTACACATTAAAGTGCTCTTTTGGAACACAAACTTGTATCCCATGTTTTGCGTTCTATCCTTATAAGAAGTTTTACGAAAATAGTTTTGTTTATAAACCTCATAGGACATTTTTTGGACCCCAAATATGCTATCTACATTTTATAAGGTACAAATTAAAGTGCTCTTTTGGAACACAAACTTGTATCCCATGCTTCGCGTTCTATCTTTTTAAAAGAAGTTTTGTGAAAATAGTTTTGTTAAGAAACCTCATAGGACATTTTTTGGACCCCAAATATGCTATCTAAGCTTTTATAAGGTACACATTAAAGTGCTCTTTTGGAACACAAACTTGTATCCCATGCTTCGCGTTCTATCCTTATAAGAAGTTTTGCGAAAATAGTTTTGTTTAGAAACCTCATATGACATTTTTTGGACCCCAAATATGCTATCTAAGCTTTTATCAGATACACTTTAAAGTGCTCTTTTGGAACACAAACGTGTATCCCATGCTTCGCGTTCTATCTTTATAAGAAGTTTTGTGAAAATAGTTTTGTTAAGAAACCTCATAGGACATTTTTTGGACCCCAAATATGCTATCTAAGCTTTTATAAGGTACACATTAAAGTGCTCTTTTGGAACACAAACGTGTATCCCATGCTTCGCGTTCTATCTTTATAAGAAGTTTTGTGAAAATAGTTTTGTTAAGAAACCTCATAGGACATTTTTTGGACCCCAAATATGCTATCTAAGCTTTTATAAGGTACACATTAAAGTGCTCTTTTGGAACACAAACTTGTATCCCATGCTTCGCGTTCTATCTTTATAAGAAGTTTTGTGAAAATAGTTTTGTTAAGAAACCTCATAGGACAGTTTTTGGACCCCAAATATGCTATCTTAGCTTTTATAAGGTACACATTAAAGTGCTCTTTTGGAATACAAACTTGTATCCCATGCTTCGCGTTCTATCTTTATAAGAAGTTTTGTGAAAATAGTTTTTTTAAGAAACCTCATAGGACATTTTTTGGACCCCAAAAATGCTATCTAAGCTTTTATAAGGTACACATTAAAGTGCTCTTTTGGAACACAACTTGTATCCCATGCTTCGCGTTCTATCTTTATAAGAAGTTTTGTGAAAATAGTTTTTTTAAGAAACCTCATAGGACATTTTTTGGACCCCAAAAATGCTATCTAAGCTTTTATAAGGTACACATTAAAGTGCTCTTTTGGAACACAAACTTGTATCCCATGTTTCGCGTTCTATCCTTATAAGAAGTTTTACGAAAATAGTTTTGTTTATAAACCTCATAGGACATTTTTTGGACCCAAAATATGCTATCTACGCTTTTATAGGGTACAAATTAAAGTGCTCTTTTGGAACACAAACTTGTATCCCATGCTTCGCGTTATATCGTTATAAGAAGTTTTGCGAAAATAGTTTTGTTTAGAAACCTCATAGGACATTTTTTGGACCCCAAATATGCTTTCTAACCTTTTATAAGGTACACATTAAAGTGCTCTTTTGGAACACAAACTTGTATCCCATGCTTCACGTTATATCCTTATAATAAGTTTTGCGAACATAGATTTGTTAAGAAGCCTCATAGGACATTTTTTGGACCCCAAATATGCTATCTAAGCTTTTATAACGTACACGTTAAAGTGCTCTTTTGGAACACAAACTTGTATCCCATGCTTCGCGTTCTATCTTTATAAGAAGTTTTGCGAAAATAGTTTTGTTTAGAACCTCATAGGACATTTTTTGACCCAAAATATGCTTTCTAAGCTTTTATCAGGTATACTTTAAAGTGCTCTTTGGAACACAAACTTGTATCCCATGCTTCGCGTTCTATCTTTATAAGAAGTTTTGTAAAAATAGTTTTGTTAAGAAACCTCATAGGACATTTTTGGACCCCAAATATGCTATCTAAGCTTTTATAAGGTACACATTAAAGTGCTCTTTTGGAACACAAACTTGTATCCCATGCTTCGCGTTCTATCTTTATAAGAAGTTTTGTGAAAATAGTTTTGTTTAGAAACCTCATAGGACATTTTTTGGACCCCAAATATGCTATCTAAGCTTTTATAAGGTACACATTAAAGTGCTCTTTTGGAACACAAACTTGTATCCCATGCTACGCGTTCTATCTTTATAACAAGTTTTGCGAAAATAGTTTTGTTTAGAAACCTCATAGGACATTTTTTGGACCCCAAATATGTTTTATAAGCTTTTATAATGTACACATTAAAGTGCTCTTTGGAACACAAACTTGTATCCCATGTTTTGCGTTCTATCCTTATAAGAAGTTTTACGAAAATAGTTTTGTTTATAAACCTCATAGGACATTTTTTGGACCCCAAATATGCTATCTACATTTTATAAGGTACAAATTAAAGTGCTCTTTTGGAACACAAACTTGTATCCCATGCTTCGCGTTCTATCTTTATAAGAAGTTTTGTGAAAATAGTTTTGTTAAGAAACCTCATAGGACATTTTTTGGACCCCAAATATGCTATCTAAGCTTTTATAATGTATACATTAAAGTGCTCTTTTGGAACACAAACTTGTATCCCATGCTTCGCGTTCTATCTTTATAAGAAGTTTTGTGAAAATAGTTTTGTTAAGAAACCTCATAGGACATTTTTTGGACCCCAAATATGCTATCTAAGCTTTTATAAGGTACACATTAAAGTGCTCTTTTGGAACACAAACTTGTATCCCATGCTTCGCGTTATATCGTTATAAGAAGTTTTGCGAAAATAGTTTTGTTTAGAAACCTCATAGGACATTTTTTGGACCCCAAATATGCTTTCTAACCTTTTATAAGGTACACATTAAAGTGCTCTTTTGGAACACAAGCTTGTATCCCATGCTTCGCGTTATATCCTTATAATAAGTTTTGCGAACATAGATTTGTTAAGAAGCCTCATAGGACATTTTTTGGACCCCAAATATGCTATCTAAGCTTTTATAACGTACACGTTAAAGTGCTCTTTGGAACACAAACTTGTATCCCATGCTCGCGTTCTATCTTTATAAGAAGTTTTGCGAAAATAGTTTTGTTTAGAAACCTCATAGGACATTTTTTGGACCCCAAATATGCTTTCTAAGCTTTTATCAGGTACACTTTAAAGTGCTCTTTTGGAACACAAACGTGTATCCCATGCTTCGCGTTCTATCTTTATAAGAAGTTTTGTAAAAATAGTTTTGTTAAGAAACCTCATAGGACATTTTTGGACCCCAAATATGCTATCTAAGCTTTTAAATGTATACATTAAAGTGCTCTTTGGAACACAAACTTGTATCCCATGCTTCGCGTTCTATCTTTATAAGAAGTTTTGTGAAAATAGTTTTGTTAAGAAACCTCATAGGACCTTTTTGGACCCCAAATATGCTATCTAAGCTTTTATAAGGTACACATTAAAGTGCTCTTTTGGAACACAAACTTGTATCCCATGCTTCGCGTTCTATCCTTATAAGAAGTTTTGCGAAAATAGTTTTGTTTAGAAACCTCATATGACATTTTTTGGACCCCAAATATGCTATCTAAGCTTTTATCAGATACACTTTAAAGTGCTCTTTGGAACACAAACGTGTATCCATGCTTCGCGTTCTATCTTTATAAGAAGTAACATGAACCTCCCTAGGATTTGACCTTGACAACTTGCTAAACGTAGGGTTTCGAACCGGTGGAGAGAAGAACTGATGGATTTGGTGAGGAACTATGGAATGGGGGATCGATGGAAAGATGAAACACGATGGAATATGAAGTGATATGGGTTTGCGAGGGTTAGGGTTTGGTGGATAGCTGATAGAAGA
>VHIU01000316.1:0-31606 GCA_010577795.1 Isatis tinctoria | reverse complement strand
ACATTTTGTGGATCCCAAATACGCTTTCTAAGCTATTATAAGGTACACATTAAAGTTCTCCTTTGGAACACAAACTTGTATCCCATGCTTCGCGTTCTTTTTTTACAAGAAGTTTTGCGAAAATGAGAAAATAGGTTTGCTTAGAAACCTCATAAGACATTTTTGGACCCCAAATATGCTTTCTAAGTTTTTTAAGGTACACATAAAGTTCTCTTTTGGAACACAAACTTGTATCTCATGCTTTGCGTTCTATCTTTGTTAGAAGTTTTGGGAAATAGTTTGTTTAGAAACCTCATAGGACATTTTTTGACCCCAAATATGCTTTCTAAGCTTTTATAAGGTACACATTAAAGTTCTCTTTTGGAACACAAACTTGTATCCCATGCTTCGCGTTCTATTTTTACAAGAAGTTTTGCGAAAATAGTTTTGCTTAGAAACGTCATAGGATATTTTTTGGACCCCAAATATGCTTTCTAAGCTTTTATAAGGTACACATTAAAGTTCTCTTTTGGAACACAAACTTGTATCCCATGCTTCATGTTCTACCTTTATAAGAAGTTTTGCGAAAATAGTTTTGCTTAAAAGCTCATAAGACATTTTTTGGACCCCAAATATGCTTTCTAACCTTTTATAAGGTACACATTAAAGTTCTCCTTTGGAACACAAACTTGTATCCCATGCTTCGCGTTTTACCTTATTAAGAAGTTTTGCGAAAATAGTTTTGTTTAGAAACCTCAAATGACATTTTGTGGATCCCAAATATGATTTCTAAGCTTTTATAAGGTACACATTAAAGTTCTCTTTTGGAACACAAACTTGTATCCCATGCTTCGCGTTCTATTTTTACAAGAAGTTTTGCGAAAATAGTTTTTCTTAGAAACCTCATAAGACATTTTTTGGACCCCAAATATGCTTTCTAAGCTTTTTTTAAGGTACACATTAAAGTTCCATTTTGGAACACAAACTTGTATCCCATGCTTCGCGTCCTATCTTTATTAGAAGTTTTGGGAAAATAGTTTTGTTTAGAAACCTGATAGGACATTTTTTGGACCCCAAATATGCTTTCTAAGCTATTATAAGGTACACATTAAAGTTCTCTTTTGGAACACAAACTTGTATCCCATGCTTCGCGTTCTATTTTTACAAGAAGTTTTGCGAAAATAGTTATGCTTAGAAACCTCATAAGACATTTTGGGGACCCCAAATATGCTTCTAAGCTTTTATAAGGTACACATTAAAGTTCTCTTTTGGAACACAAACTTGTATCCCATGCTTCGCGTTCTATTTCTACAAGAAGTTTTGCGAAAATAGTTTTGCTTAGAAACCTCATCGGATATTTTTTGGACCCCAAATATGCTTTCTAAGCTTTTATAAGGTACACATTAAAGTTCTCTTTTGGAACACAAACTTGTATCCCATGCTTCACGTTCTATAAGAAGTTTTGCGAAAATAGTTTTGTTTAGAAACATCATACCATTTTTTGGACCCCAAATATGCTTTCTAAGCTTTTATAAGGTACACATTAAAGTTCTCTTTGGAACACAAACTTGTATCCCATGCTTCGCAATCTATCTTTATTAGAAGTTTTGGGAAAATAGTTTTGTTTAGAAACCTCATAGGACATTTTTTGGACCCCAAATATGCTTTCTAAGCTTTTATAAGGTACACATTAAAGTTCTCTTTTGGAACACAAACTTGTATCCCATGCTTCGCGTTCTATCTTTATAAGAAGTTTTGGAAAAATAGTTTTGTTTAGAAACATCATAGGACATTTTTTGGACCCCTAATATGCTTTCTAAGCTTTTATAAGGTACACATTAAAGTTCTCCTTTGGAACACAAACTTGTATCCCATGCTTCACGTTCTACCTTATTATGGATTTTTGCGAAAATAGTTTTGTTTAAAAACCTCAAAGGAGATTTTGTGGATCCCAAATATACATTCTAAGCTTTTATAAGGTACATATTAAAGTTCTCTTTTGGAAGACAAACTTGTATCCGATGCTTCGCGTTCTATTTTTACAAGAAGTTTTGCGAAAATAGTTTTTCTTAGAAACCTCATAAGACATTTTTTGGACCCCAAATATGCTTTCTAAGCTTTTTTAAGGTACACATTAAAGTTCTCTTTTGGAACACAAACTTGTATCTCATGCTTCGCGTTCTATCTTTATTAGAAGTTTTGGGAAAATAGTTTTGTTTAGAAACCTCATAGGACATTTTTTGGACCCCAAATATGCTTTCTAAGCTTTTATAAGGTACACATTAAAGTTCTCTTTTGGAACACAAACTTGTATCCCATGTTTCGCGTTCTATTTTTACAAGAAGTTTTGTGAAAATAGTTTTGCTTAGAAACGTCATAGGATATTTTTTGGACCCCAAATATGCTTTCAAAGCTTTTATAAGGTACACATTAAAGTTCTCCTTTGGAACACAAACTTGTATCCCATGCTTCGCGTTTTACCTTATTAAGAAGTTTTGCGAAAATAGTTTTGTTTAGAAACCTCAAAGGACATTTTGTGGATCCCAAATATGATTTCTAAGCTTTTATAAGGTACACATTAAGTTCTCTTTTGGAACACAAAAACCATGATCCCATGCTTCGCGTTCTATTTTTAGAAGAAGTTTTGCGAAAATAGTTTTTCTTAGAAACCTCGTAAGACATTTTTTGGACCCCAAATATGCTTTCTAAGCTTTTTAAGGTACACATTAAAGTTCTTTTTTGGAACACAAACTTGTATCCCATGCTTCGCGTTCTATCTTTATTAGAAGTTTTGGGAAAATAGTTTTGTTTAGAAACCTCATAGGACATTTTTTGGACCCCAAATATGCTTTCTAAGCTTTTATAAGGTACACATTAAAGTTCTCTTTTGGAACACAAACTTGTATCCAATGCTTCGCGTTCTATTTCTACAAGAAGTTTTGCGAAAATAGTTTTGCTTAGAAACCTCATAAGACATTTTTTGGACCCCAAATATGTTTCTAAGCTTTTATAAGGTACACATTAAAGTTCTCTTTTGGAACACAAACTTGTATTCCAAGCTTCGCGTTCTATCTTTATAAGTAGTTTTGGAAAAATAGTTTTGTTTAGAAATATCATAGGATATTTTTTGGACCCCTAATATGCTTTCTAAGCTTTTATAAGGTACACATTAAAGTTCTCCTTTGGAACACAAACTTGTATCCCATGCTTCGCGTTCTACCTTATTAAGAAGTTTTGTGAAAATAGTTTTGTTTAGAAACCTCAAAGGACATTTTGTGGATCCCAAATACGCTTTCTAAGCTATTATAAGGTACACATTAAAGTTCTCTTTTGGAACACAAACTTGTATCCCATGCTTCGCGTTCTATTTTTACAAGAAGTTTTGCGAAAATAGTTATGCTTAGAAACCTCATAAGACATTTTTGGACCCCAAATATGCTTTCTAAGCTTTTATAAGTTACACATTAAAGTTCTCTTTTGGAACACAAACTTGTATCCCATGCTTCGCGTTCTATTTTTACAAGAAGTTTTGCTTAGAAACCTCATAGGATATTTTTTAGATCCCAAATATGCTTTCTAAGCTTTTATAAGGTACACATTAAAGTTCTCTTTTGGAACACAAACTTGTATCCCATGCTTCGCGTTCTACCTTTATAAGAAGTTTTGCGAAAATAGTTTTGTTTAGAAACCTCATAGGACATTTTTTGGACCCCAAATATGCTTTCTAAGCTTTTATAAGGTACACATTAAAGTTCTCTTTTGGAACACAAACTTGTATCCCATGCTTCGCGTTCTATTTTTACAAGAAGTTTTGCGAAAATAGTTTTTCTTAGAAACCTCATAAGACATTTTTTGGACCCCAAATATGCTTTCTAAGCTTTTTTAAGGTACACATTAAAGTTCTCTTTTGGAACACAAACTTGTATCCCATGATTCGCGTTCTATCTTTATTAGAAGTTTTGGGAAAATAGTTTTGTTTAGAAACCTCATAGGACATTTTTTGGACCCCAAATATGCTTTCTAAGCTTTTATAAGGTACACATTAAAGTTCTCTTTTGGAACACAAACTTGTATTCCATGCTTCGCGTTCTATTTCTACAAGAAGTTTTGCGAAAATAGTTTTGCTTAGAAACCTCATAAGACATTTTTTGGACTCCAAATATGTTTCTAAGCTTTTATAAGGTACACATTAAAGTTCTCTTTTGGAACACAAACTTGTATTCCATGCTTCGCGTTCTATCTTTATAAGTAGTTTTGGAAAAATAGTTTTGTTTAGAAACATCATAGGACATTTTTTGGACCCCTCATATGTTTTCTAAGCTTTTATAAGGTACACATTAAAGTACTCCTTTGGAACACAAACTTGTATCCCATGCTTCGCGTTCTACCTTATTAAGAAGTTTTGTGAAAATAGTTTTGTTTAGAAACCTCAAAGGACATTTTGTGGATCCCAAATATGCTTTCTAAGCTATTATAAGGTACACATTAAAGTTCTCTTTTGGAACACAAACTTGTATCCCATGCTTCGCGTTCTATTTTTACAAGAAGTTTTGCGAAAATAGTTATGCTTAGAAACCTCATAAGACATTTTTTGGACCCCAAATATGCTTTCTAAGCTTTTATAAGGTACACATTAAAGTTCTCTTTTGGAACACAAACTTGTATTCCATGCTTTGCGTTCTATCTTTATAAGAAGTTTTGGAAAAATAGTTTTGTTTAGAAACATCATAGGACATTTTTTGGACCCCTAATATGCTTTCTAAGCTTTTATAAGGTACACATTAAAGTTCTCCTTTGGAACAAAAACTTGTATCCCATGCTTCGCGTTTTACCTTATTAAGAAGTTTTGCGAAAATAGTTTTGTTTAGAAACCTCAAAGGACATTTTGTGGATCCCAAATATGATTTCTAAGCTTTTATCAGGTACACATTAAAGTTCTCTTTTGGAACAAAAACTTGTATCTCATGCTTCGCGTTCTATTTTTACAAGAAGTTTTGCGAAAATAGTTTTTCTTAGAAACCTCATAAGACATTTTTTGGACCCCAAATATGCTTTCTAAGCTTTTTTTAAGGTACACATTAAAGTTCTCTTTTGGAACACAAACTTGTATCCCATGCTTCACGTTCTATCTTTATTACAAGTTTTGGGAAAATAGTTTTGTTTAGAAACCTCATAGGACATTTTTTGGACCCCAAATATGCTTTCTAAGCTTTTATAAGGTACACATTAAAGTTCTCTTTTGGAACAAAAACTTGTATCTCATGCTTCGCGTTCTTTTTTTACAAGAAGTTTTGCGAAAATAGTTTTTCTTAGAAACCTCATAAGACATTTTTTGGACCCCAAATATGCTTTCTAAGCTTTTTTTAAGGTACACATTAAAGTTCTCTTTTGGAACACAAACTTGTATTCCATGCTTCACGTTCTATCTTTATTAGAAGTTTTGAGAAAATAGTTTTGTTTAGAAACCTCATAGGACATTTTTTGGACCCCAAATATGCTTTCTAAGCTTTTATAAGGTACACATTAAAGTTCTCTTTTGGAACACAAACTTGTATCCCATGCTTCACGTTCTATAAGAAGTTTTGCGAAAATAGTTTTGCTTAGAAACATCATAACACATTTTTTGGACCCCAAATATGCTTTCTAAGCTTTTATAAGGTACACATTAAAGTTCTCTTTTGGAACACAAACTTGTATCCCATGCTTCATGTTCTACCTATATAAGAAGTTTTGCGAAAATAGTTTTGCTTAGAAACCTCGTAAGACATTTTTTGGACCCCAAGTATGCTTTCTAAGCTTTTATAAGGTACATATTAAAGTTCTCTTTTGGAACACAAACTTGTATCCCATGCTTCGCGTTCTATCTTTATTAGAAGTTTTGGGAAAATAGTTTTGTTTAGAAACCTCATAGGACATTTTTTGGACCCCAAATATGCTTTCTAAGCTTTTATAAGGTACACATAAAGTTCTCTTTTGGAACACAAACTGTATCCCATGCTTCGCGTTCTATCTTTATAAGTAGTTTTGGAAAAATAGTTTTGTTTAGAAACATCATAGGACATTTTTTGGACCCCTAATATGCTTTCTAAGCTTTTATAAGGTACACATTAAAGTTCTCCTTTGGAACACAAACTTGTATCCCATGCTTCGCGTTCTACCTTATTAAGAAGTTTTGTCAAAATAGTTTTGTTTAGAAACCTCAAAGGACATTTTGTGGATCCCAAATATGCTTTCTAAGCTATTATAAGGTACACATTAAAGTTCTCTTTTGGAACACAAACTTGTATCCCATGCTTCGCGTTCTATTTTTACAAGAAGTTTTGCGAAAATAGTTTTGCTTAGAAACATCATAACACATTTTTTGGACCCCAAATATGCTTTCTAAGCTTTTATAAGGTACACATTAAAGTTCTCTTTTGGAACACAAACTTGTATTCCATGCTTCGCGTTCTATCTTTATAAGAAGTTTTGGAAAAATAGTTTTGTTTAGAAACATCATAGGACATTATTTGGACCCCTAATATGCTTTCTAAGCTTTTATAAGGTACACATTAAAGTTCTCCTTTGGAACACAAACTTGTGTCCCATGCTTCGCGTTTTACCTTATTAAGAAGTTTTGCGAAAATAGTTTTGTTTAGAAACCTCAAAGGACATTTTGTGGATCCCAAATATGATTTCTAAGCTTTTATAAGGTACACATTAAAGTTCTCTTTTGGAACACAAACTTGTATCCCATGCTTCGCGTTCTATTTTTACAAGAAGTTTTGCGAAAATAGTTTTTCTTAGAAACCTCATAAGACATTTTTTGGACCCCAAATATGCTTTCTAAGCTTTTTTTAAGGTACACATTAAAGTTCCATTTTGGAACACAAACTTGTATCCCATGCTTCGCGTCCTATCTTTATTAGAAGTTTTGGGAAAATAGTTTTGTTTAGAAACCTCATAGGACATTTTTTGGACCCCAAATATGCTTTCTAAGCTATTATAAGGTACACATTAAAGTTCTCTTTTGGAACACAAACTTGTATCCCATGCTTCGCGTTCTATTTTTACAAGAAGTTTTGCGAAAATAGTTATGCTTAGAAACCTCATAAGACATTTTTTGGACCCCAAATATGTTCTAAGCTTTTAAAGGTACACATTAAAGTTCTCTTTGGAACACAAACTTGTATCCCATGCTTCACGTTCTATAAGAAGTTTTGCGAAAATAGTTTTGTTTAGAAACATCATAACACATTTTTTGGACCCCAAATATGCTTTCTAAGCTTTTATAAGGTACACATTAAAGTTCTCTTTTGGAACACAAACTTGTATCCCATGCTTCGCAATCTATCTTTATTAGAAGTTTTGGGAAAATAGTTTTGTTTAGAAACCTCATAGGACATTTTTTGGATCCCAAATATGATTTCTAAGCTTTTATAAGGTACACATTAAAGTTCTCTTTTGGAACACAAACTTGTATCCCATGCTTCGCGTTCTATTTTTAGAAGAAGTTTTGCGAAAATAGTTTTTCTTAGAAACCTCGTAAGACATTTCTTGGACCCCAAATATGCTTTCTAAGCTTTGTTTAAGGTACACATTAAAGTTCTCTTTTGGAACACAAACTTGTATCCCATTCTTCGCGTTCTATCTTTATTAGAAGTTTTGGGAAAATATTTTTGTTTAGAAACCTCATAGGACATTTTTTGGACCCCAAATATGCTTTCTAAGCTTTTATAAGGTACACATTAAAGTTCTCTTTTGGAACACAAACTTGTATCCAATGCTTCGCGTTCTATTTCTACAAGAAGTTTTGCGAAAATAGTTTTGCTTAGAAACCTCATAAGACATTTTTTGGACTCCAAATATGTTTCTAAGCTTTTATAAGGTACACATTAAAGTTCTCTTTTGGAACACAAACTTGTATTCCAAGCTTCGCGTTCTATCTTTATAAGTAGTTTTGGAAAAATAGTTTTGTTTAGAAATATCATAGGATATTTTTTGGACCCCCAATATGCTTTCTAAGCTTTTATAAGGTACACATTAAAGTTCTCTTTTGGAACACAAACTTGTATTCCAAGCTTCGCGTTCTATCTTTATAAGTAGTTTTGGAAAATAGTTTGTTTAGAAATATCATAGGATATTTTTTGGACCCCCAATATGCTTTCTAAGCTTTTATAAGGTACACATTAAAGTTCCTTTGGAACACAAACTTGTATCCCATGCTTCGCGTTCTACCTTATTAAGAAGTTTTGTGAAAATAGTTTTGTTAGAAACCTCAAAGACATTTTGTGGCCCAAATATGCTTTCTAAGCTATTATAAGGTACACATTAAAGTTCTCTTTGGAACACAAACTTGTATCCCATGCTTCGTTCTATTTTTACAAGAAGTTTTGCGAAAATAGTTATGCTTAGAAACCTCATAAGACATTTTTGGACCCCAAATATGCTTTCTAAGCTTTTATAAGTACACATTAAAGTTCTCTTTTGGAACACAAACTTGTATCCCATGCTTCGCGTTCTATTTTTACAAGAAGTTTTGCTTAGAAACCTCATAGGATATTTTTTAGATCCCAAATATGCTTTCTAAGCTTTTATAAGGTACACATTAAAGTTCTCTTTTGGAACACAAACTTGTATCCCATGCTTCGCGTTCTACCTTTATAAGAAGTTTTGCGAAAATAGTTTTGTTTAGAAACCTCATAGGACATTTTTTGGACCCCAAATATGCTTTCTAAGCTTTTATAAGGTACACATTAAAGTTCTCTGTTGGAACACAAACTTGTATCCCATGCTTCGCGTTCTATTTTTACAAGAAGTTTTGCGAAAATAGTTTTTCTTAGAAACCTCATAAGACATTTTTTGGACCCCAAATATGCTTTCTAAGCTTTTTTTAAGGTACACATTAAAGTTCTCTTTTGGAACACAAACTTGTATCCCATGATTCGCGTTCTATCTTTATTAGAAGTTTTGGGAAAATAGTTTTGTTTAGAAACCTCATAGGACATTTTTTGGACCCCAAATATGCTTTCTAAGCTTTTATAAGGTACACATTAAAGTTCTCTTTCGGAACACAAACTTGTATTCCATGCTTCGCGTTCTATTTCTACAAGAAGTTTTGCGAAAATAGTTTTGCTTAGAAACCTCATAAGACATTTTTTGGACTCCAAATATGTTTCTAAGCTTTTATAAGGTACACATTAAAGTTCTCTTTTGGAACACAAACTTGTATTCCATGCTTCGCGTTCTATCTTTATAAGTAGTTTTGGAAAAATAGTTTTGTTTAGAAACATCATAGGACATTTTTGGACCCCAATATGCTTTCTAAGCTTTTATAAGGTACACATTAAAGTACTTCTTGGAACACAAACTTGTATCCCATGCTTCGCGTTCTACCTTTAGAAGTTTTGTGAAAATAGTTTTGTTTAGAAACCTCAAAGGACATTTTGTGGATCCCAAATATGCTTTCTAAGCTATTATAAGGTACACATTAAAGTTCTCTTTTGGAACACAAACTTGTATCCCATGCTTCGCGTTCTATTTTTACAAGAAGTTTTGCGAAAATAGTTATGCTTAGAAACCTCATAAGACATTTTTTGGACCCCAAATATGTTTCTAAGCTTTTATAAGGTACACATTAAGTTCTCTTTTGGAACACAAACTTGTATTCCATGCTTTGCGTTCTATCTTTATAAGAAGTTTTGGAAAAATAGTTTTCTTAGAAACATCATAGGACATTTTTGGACCCCTAATATGCTTTCTAAGCTTTTATAAGGTACACATTAAAGTTCTCCTTTGGAACAACAAACTTGTATCCCATGCTTCGCGTTTACCTATTAAGAAGTTTTGCGAAAATAGTTTTGTTTAGAAACCTCAAGGACATTTTGTGGATCCCAAATATGTTCTAAGCTTTTATCAGGTACACATTAAAGTTCTCTTTTGGAACACAAACTTGTATCTCATGCTTCGCGTTCTATTTTTACAAGAAGTTTTGCGAAAATAGTTTTCTTAGAAACCTCATAAGACTTTTTTGGACCCCAAATATGCTTTATAAGCTTTTTTTAAGGTACACATTAAAGTTCTCTTTTGGAACACAAACTTGTATCCCATGCTTCACGTTCTATCTTTATTAGAAGTTTTGGGAAAATAGTTTTGTTTAGAAACCTCATAGGACATTTTTTGGACCCCAAATATGCTTTCTAAGCTATTATAAGGTACACATTAAAGTTCTCTTTTGGAACACAAACTTGTATCCCATGCTTCGCGTTTTACCTTATTAAGAAGTTTTGCGAAAATAGTTTTGTTTAGAAACCTCAAAGGACATTTTGTGGATCCCAAATATGCTTTCTAAGCTTTTATAAGGTACACATTAAAGTTCTCTTTCGGAACACAAACTTGTATTCCATGCTTCGCGTTCTATTTCTACAAGAAGTTTTGCGAAAATAGTTTTGCTTAGAAACCTCATAAGACATTTTTTGGACTCCAAATATGTTTCTAAGCTTTTATAAGGTACACATTAAAGTTCTCTTTTGGAACACAAACTTGTATTCCATGCTTCGCGTTCTATCTTTATAAGTAGTTTTGGAAAAATAGTTTTGTTTAGAAACATCATAGGACATTTTTTGGACCCCTAATATGCTTTCTAAGCTTTTATAAGGTACACATTAAAGTACTCCTTTGGAACACAAACTTGTATCCCATGCTTCGTGTTCTACCTTATTAAGAAGTTTTGTGAAAATAGTTTTGTTTAGAAACCTCAAAGGACATTTTGTGGATCCCAAATATGCTTTCTAAGCTATTATAAGGTACACATTAAAGTTCTCTTTTGGAACACAAACTTGTATCCCATGCTTCGCGTTCTATTTTTACAAGAAGTTTTGCGAAAATAGTTATGCTTAGAAACCTCATAAGACATTTTTTGGACCCCAAATATGCTTTCTAAGCTTTTCTAAGGTACACATTAAAGTTCTCTTTTGGAACACAAACTTGTATTCCGTGCTTTGCGTTCTATCTTTATAAGAAGTTTTGGAAAAATAGTTTTGTTTAGAAACATCATAGGACATTTTTTGGACCCCTAATATGCTTTCTAAGCTTTTATAAGGTACACATTAAAGTTCTCCTTTGGAACAAAAACTTGTATCCCATGTTTCGCGTTTTACCTTATTAAGAAGTTTTGCGAAAATAGTTTTGTTTAGAAACCTCAAAGGACATTTTGTGGATCCCAAATATGATTTCTAAGCTTTTATCAGGTACACATTAAAGTTCTCTTTTGGAACACAAACTTGTATCTCATGCTTCGCGTTCTATTTTTACAAGAAGTTTTGCGAAAATAGTTTTTCTTAGAAACCTCATAAGACATTTTTTGGACCCCAAATATGCTTTCTAAGCTTTTTTAAGGTACACATTAAAGTTCTCTTTTGGAACACAAACTTGTATCCCATGCTTCACGTTCTATCTTTATTAGAAGTTTTGGGAAAATAGTTTTGTTTAGAAACCTCATAGGACATTTTTTGGACCCCAAATATGCTTTCTAAGCTTTTATAAGGTACACATTAAAGTTCTCTTTTGGAACACAAACTTGTATCCCATGCTTCGCGTTCTATTTCTACAAGAAGTTTTGCGAAAATAGTTTTGCTTAGAAACCTCATAGGATCTTTTTTGGACCCCAAATATTCTTTCTAAGCTTTTATAAGGTACACATTAAAGTTCTCTTTTGGAACACAAACTTGTATCCCATGCTTCACGTTCTATAAGAAGTTTTGCGAAAATAGTTTTGCTTAGAAACATCATAACACATTTTTTGGACCCCAAATATGCTTTCTAAGCATTTATAAGGTACACATTAAAGTTCTCTTTTGGAACACAAACTTGTATCCCATGCTTCGCAATCTATCTTTATTAGAAGTTTTGGAAAAATAGTTTTGTTTAGAAACCTCATAGGACATTTTTTGGACCCCAAATATGCTTTCTAAGCTTTTATAAGGTACACATTAAAGTTCTCTTTTGGAACACAAACTTGTATCCCATGCTTCGCGTTCTATTTCTACAAGAAGTTTTGCGAAAATAGTTTTGCTTAGAAACGTCATAGGATATTTTTTGGACCCCAAATATGCTTTCTAAGCTTTTATAAGGTACACATTAAAGTTCTCTTTTGGAACACAAACTTGTATCCCATGCTTCGCGTTCTATTTCTACAAGAAGTTTTGCGAAAATAGTTTTGCTTAGAAACGTCATAGGATATTTTTTGGACCCCAAATATGCTTTCTAAGCTTTTATAAGGTACACATTAAAGTTCTCTTTTGGAACACAAACTTGTATCCCATGCTTCGCGTTCTATTTCTACAAGAAGTTTTGCGAAAATAGTTTTGCTTAGAAACCTCATAGGATATTTTTTGGACCCCAAATATGCTTTCTAAGCTTATAAGGACACATTAAAGTTCTCTTTTGGAACACAAACTTGTATCCCATGCTTCATGTTCTACCTTTATAAGAAGTTTTGCGAAAATAGTTTTGCTTAGAAACCTCGTAAGACATTTTTTGGACCCCAAGTATGCTTTCTAAGCTTTTATAAGGTACACATTAAAGTTCTCTTTTGGAACACAAACTTGTATCCCATGCTTCGCGTTCTATCTTTATTAGAAGTTTTGGGAAAATAGTTTTGTTTATGATATGATCCGACCAGCCTTTTGATGAACTGAATCGATCACAAACCAAGATCTTCACTCCAAGGTGGTAATTGGGATAATCCTTGACTCTTCAAACTCGTGCAACACCAAAATTGGGCTTGATCCCAACTCCTGAGTTGTCTTTAAATGAATTGGTTAAGTAAGGCGGTGGAATCGTCGATTGGACTTGGTGTAGCACCAACAAAGGGCTTGATCCCTTCACCTGTACTATCTTAAAACCTTGCCTTCTTCTTCGATTAGCGAATGGCCACACAAACACTATGGACTGTGCTTGATAAACCGGGTGATCGATTGGATATGACGCACCAATTGATCGAAAAGTTCACAAAGGAACAACAAGAGAAAACTCTCAAAATGATAAAAATTCGATTGATTATTCTGTGACTTATGAGTTCACTTTATAGGAAAATAAATCTAAGAGTTTGTGCAGATAATTAAAGTTCTTAGAAACTCAAACAAAGACTAAAAATAATAAATGAGTTTGAATGGCTTTTCAGATCCTTGGAATAACTCTTCAGATCCTTGGAATAACTCTTCAGATCCATGCAGTCTTGAAGTCCCTTCCTTGTCCCGTTTTTATAAGGTTTGTGAGAAACCTTATAAGAGATGATTTTATAAGGGACCTTATAAAGGACGATTTTATAAGGGACCTTATAAAAGATGATTTTATAAGGGACTTATAAAAGCTCTGATTCTTGTTCTTCCTTGGTTTGTATGAGAATCCAAACTCCTTTGGCCATGCTTTCTTCAGGGTCTATGTTGTTGACTCTGTGACTTAACTGAATAAGCAATGTGTTCACGGCTTCTTGTAACTTCTTGGTTCTAGCACGAGTCATTGGTCCTTCCAGTTCAAGTCCAGCAGCTTCTTTCTCAAGTCCAGCAGCTTCATTCTCAAGTCCAGCAGCTTGCTCTGGTTCTGGCTCTTGATCGCTGGTCGAGATCGCATCATTCCCCCTCTCTTGAAAAGGATTTGTCCTCAAATCAGCATCTTCTGCAACATAAGGAATTAAGTCAGTAATGTTAAAACTTGGAGAAATTTTGTACTTACCTTGAAGATCCAATTGGTAAGCATTGTTTCCCATCTTCCTCAAGATTGTGAATGGACCATCAATCCTTGGCATCAACTTAGATTTCCTTTCATTCAGGAACCTCTTTCCTTAAATGAATCCAGACTTGGTCTCCCACTTCAAAGGTTTTCTCAATTCGTCCCTTGTTGGCATGCTTCTCGTACAGCTTCGTTTTTGCTTCAATATTTGCCCTGGCTGTTTCATGCAGCTTTTTGACTTGTTCAGCACGCTTTTTCCCATCCAAACTTTCTCTTTCACACAAAGGTAGAGACATCAAATCCAAAGGGGCATTGGCTGAAAGCCATAAACGAGCTCAAAAGGGGAAAACTTAGTCGCAGAATGAACAGCCCTATTATAAGCGAATTCTACATGAGGCAGACATTCTTCCCAAGCTTTGAGATTCTTTTTAATCAGCGACCTAAGCAATGCACCTAGGGTTCTATTGACAACCTCAGTCTGTCCATCAGTTTGTGGATGACAAGTAGTTGAAAACACAAGTTTAGTTCCTAGCTTAGACCAAAGTGTTCTCCAAAAATGGCTAAGAAACTTAACATCACGATCAGACACTATAGTCTTAGGCATACCGTGTAGTCTAACTATCTCCTTAAAGAATAGACTAGCTACATTAGAAGCATCATCGGTTTTATGGCAAGCAAGAAAGTGAGCCATCTTAGAAAACCGATCTACCACAACGAAGATAGAATCCTTACCTGTCTTGGTCCGCGGTAAACCAAGAACAAAGTCCATTGAGATATCCGTCCATGGATGTTCAGGGATCGGCAAAGGAGTGTATAACCCATGATGTTGCACCTTGGCCTTAGACTGCTTGCAAGTAGCACATCTATCACAAACTTTCTCCACATCTCGTTTCATTCTAGGCCAGAAGAAGTGTTCCTGCAAAGTTCCGAGTGTCTTAGTAACACCAAAGTGTCCCATCATTCCTCCTCCATGGGCTTCCTGAACAAGTAAAAACCTCAAAGAACAATTAGGAATGCATAGACGATTTCCAAAGAACAAGTATCCATCTTGCCTAAAGTACTTGTTATGAGCAAACTTGGCACAAGATTGATAAATATCCTTAAAGTCTTCGTCCTCTTTGTACAAACCTTTGATATGATCAAATCCCATCATTCTAGAATCAAGTGTTGAGAGAAGAGAGTACCTTCGGAGAGTGCATCAGCAACAACATTTTCCTTACCTTGTTTGTACCGTATCACATAGGGAAAGGTTTCAAGGAATTCTACCCATTTGGCATGTCTCTTGTTGAGTTTTTGTTGACCTTTGAGATGCTTCAGAGATTGATGATCAGTGTGGATCACAAATTCCTTAGGCCACAAATAATGTTGCCATGTTTGAAGTGCTCGCACCAATGCATACAGTTCCTTGTCATAGGTTGGATAGTTCAAGGTGGCTCCTCCAAGCTTCTCGCTAAAGAAAGCTATGGGTTTCTTGTCCTGCATGAGAACTGCTCCAATACCTACACCAGAGGCATCACACTCAACTTCAAAGGTCTTTGTAAAATCTGGTAAAGTAAGAAGGGGTGCGTTAGTCAACTTCCCTTTCAGGTTCTGAAACGCCTCCTCTTGTTCCTTCTCCCACTTGAATCCCACGGTTTTCTTGATCACTTCAGTCAAGGGGGCAGCAACTGTGCTGAAGTCTTTCACAAAACGTCTATAGAATCCGGCAAGGCCATGAAAACTTCTGACTTCTCCAACAGTCTTTGGACTAGGCCAATCTCGGATTGCCTTGACTTTTCTTCATCCACTTGTATGCCCTGTGCACTGACAACAAAACCTAGAAACACTAGATTATCCGTACAAAAGGTGCACTTCTTAAGATTGGCAAACAAGCTTTCCTTTCTAAGAACTTCTAAGACTTTCCTCAAATGCAGTTCATGTTCAGACAAACTTTTGCTATAATCAGGATGTCATCGAAATAAACAACAACAAAGTCACCTATGAATGCACGCAAGACATGGTTCATCAACCTCATGAAAGTGCTAGGAGCATTAGTTAGCCCAAATGGCATAACCAACCATTCATATAAACCTTGTTTTGTTTTGAAAGCAGTTTTCCATTCATCTCCTTCTTTCATGCGAATTTGATGGTATCCACTCTTAAGGTCTATCTTAGAAAAGATTGCTGAGCCATGTAATTCATCAAGCATGTCATCTAAACGAGGTATGGGATGGCGATACTTAACTGTGATATTGTTGATGGCTCTGCAGTCAACACACATTCTCCAGGTTCCATCCTTCTTAGGCACAAGCAGAACAGGCACAGCACATGGACTCATGCTTTCGCGAATGTATCCTTTGTCCATTAGTTCAGATACCTGCCGTTGCAGCTCCTTTGTCTCTACAGGATTGGTTCGATATGCCGGTCTGTTGGGAAGAGAAGAACCAGGCACAAAATCTATTTGGTGCTCAATCCCACGGATGGGTGGTAAACCCTTTGGGTTTTCTTCCGGAAATACATCTGTGAATTCCTGCAAAAGAGTTGTTACACTGCTCGGAAGATCCGGCTCAAGATCAGCAACACACATGAAGTTTTCTTTGTAAACCAACAAAAGCATAGGGTGATTAGAAAACAGAGCATGTTTGATTTCACCTGATCTTGCAAAGAAATTAGAAGATCTTTTGGAATTGCTTCCTGCATCCAAGGTTTGATCCTTGTCTTTTCCCTCTTGCTCTTGGCGTGTGCTCTCTTTGTTCTCCTTTTTGCTGAGATGTTTTGATCTTCATACACTTCTTTGGGAGTCAATGGAGTCAGAGTAACTTTCTTGCCTTCAAACACAAATGAGTGTTTATTGGTTCGGCCATCATGTACTGCCACGATCATATTGCCATGGTCTTCCCAAAAGTATATGACCTGCTTCCATAGGCAAAACATCGCATAAGATCTCATCATGATATGTTCCAATTGAGAAGGGTACCTTAACCTGTCCTGTGACTCTCATTTCACCACTATCGTTCAGCCATTGGAGTGGGTATGGTTTTGGGTGTTTGGTGGTTTTTAAACCAAGTTTGTTGACCATGGATTGACTGGCCACGTTTGTGCAGCTTCCCCCATCAATAATCAAACTGCAGACCTTTCCATTCACTAAACATCGAGAGTGAAATAGATTTTCCCTTTGATCTGTTTCCTCAGCTTTGGTTTGGACTCTTAGGGATCGTCTGGACACCAATAGTTCTCCTCGGACTGGTGCTAGCTCTTCTTCCTGATCAGTAAGTTCCAAGTCTGAGTCTTCCTCACCTTCAGTCACGATCTCTCCATTGTCCAATAGAAGCATTGCTCTTTTGTTGACACATTCATTGGCATAATGCCCACGCCCATGACATTTGAAGCATTGGACATCTCTGTTCCTGGTGCTGGTTGCTTCCTTTTTGCCTTTTTGATCCTGCACATCAGATGATTGCTTAGTTTCTGTTTTAAACTTTGAATCAAATTAGACTTGTAAGGAAATTTCTCATCCTTTGAATAGGCTGTCTTTGAGCTGGAACCATAGGTGGTCTTGGTATAGCCTCTCCTCTTGACCTGTTGCTCTACAAGAATCACTTTGTGGAGTAGTTCTTCCATAGTGTCATACTCTTGCATCTCCACCCTGTCTTGTATCTCACGGTTCAGGCCTCCTGTGAATCGTGCCATGGTGGCTTCAAAATCCTCATTAACATCAGCTTTCATCATCAAGGTTTCCATCTCTTGAAAGTAATCTTCCACCCCTTTAGTTCCTTGAGTCAGACGTCTCAAGCGTTGGTGTAGCTCACGACCATAGTGGCTAGGTACAAATCGCAACCTCATCAACTCTTTCATCTCATTCCATGATGATATGGGCTCATCTCCTGTTCTCCTCCTGTTGGTCACAACTTGATCCCACCAATTAATAGCATATCCATTGAATTCTGTGGCAGCAAGTCTAACCTTTTTGATCTCAGAATAGGATTGGCAATCAAACAACAGCTCAATCTTTTCTCCCATTCCAGATAGGCATCTGGGTCGTTTCTTCCATGGAATGGTGGAACTTTGAGTTGAGTCCACTCATGTTGTCATTAGTTCGATCCGTTCTGCGGTTTCCTTTGGTTCTTCTTGATCCTTGATCGCTTTCTTCTGAGGGTATCTCATATCCACTTGAGTCTTCTTCCCTTTCAACCCTTATAGGTCTGTGGCTCTGTTGGCATTTCGATTCCTGCGATGGTTTTCCTTTGTTTTTCTCCTTGTTGATCCTCTTGGATCCGATCCATTCGCACATTGAGAGCTTCTAATGCTGCGTCCAACTTACGATTATACTCCGCTGTTAGTGCTTGTATCTGAATAGCAGATATCCCAGATTGTGCACTCTGTTCGTCTCCCATGGTTTCCTGCAAACACTTAACAAACAGATTAAGAAAATCCTCACAAAGTGTTTCTCTCAGGTGTTTCTCTCAAATCGTTTTAGTAGCAAGTGTTCCTCTTCGCGGTTCCAATGAAACTAATCAACCACAAGGTGTTCAAACCTTAGATCACCGATTTCTTTGAGAACAGATAGGAAGTTGAAAGATTTTTTTCGGAAAATCGCTTTAACCAATCTCAAACCCGATTTCTCCTGGGTTTGCAGCCGATTTCTCCTGGCTGGATTCTTTCTTTCTTTTTTTTTTTTTGATTCTTTTTTTTTTGTATTAGATTGGCCCGATCTTCCTATTTATAGATAGATAGAGAAGAAAGTGTTAAGAAGATGAAAAGATAGAAGATGATCGAATAGAATACCGAGCTTGGAATGGTGCTCTGATACCAACTTGATATGATCCGACCAGCCTTTTGATGAACTGAATCGATCACAAACAAGATCTTCACTCCAAGGTGGTAATTGGGATAATCCTTGACTCTTCAAACTCGTGCAACACCAAAATTGGGCTTGATCCCACTCCTGAGTTGTCTTAAAACGAATTGGTTAAGTAAGGCGGTGGAATCGTCGATTGGACTTGGTGTAGCACCAACAAAGGGCTTGATCCCTTCACCTGTACTATCTTAAAACCTTGCCTTCTTCTTCGATTAGCGAATGGCCACACAAACACTATGGACTGTGCTTGATAAACCGGGTGATCGATTGGATATGACGCACCAATTGATCGAAAAGTTCACAAAGGAACAACAAGAGAAAACTCTCAAAATGATAAAAATTCGATTGATTATTCTGTGACTTATGAGTTCACTTTATAGGAAAATAAATCTAAGAGTTTGTGCAGATAATTAAAGTGCTTAGAAACTCAAACAAAGACTAAAAATAATAAATGAGTTTGAATGGCTTTTCAGATCCTTGGAATAACTCTTCAGATCCATGCAGTCTTGAAGTCCCTTCCTTGTCCCGTTTTTATAAGGTTTGTGAGAAACCTTATAAGAGATGATTTTATAAGGGACCTTATAAAGGACGATTTTATAAGGGACCTTATAAAAGATGATTTTATAAGGGACCTTATAAAAGCTCTGATTCTTGTTCTTCCTTGGTTTTGTTGGTTTTGTGAGGACCACAATGAGCTCACAACCAACTTCACCAACACAAGAACTTTCCTTTAACCTCCACAAACACAGCTTAAGGGAACAAAGAGAACCAGCTATGGTGTGGGGAGAAGGAAGAGCCTAAAAGAAACCAAAAGAGGAGAGAATCAGCAATTTGTGCTGTTCTTCCTTAAGAACCACCAACAACACCAGCTTAATGGACATGAATCCGGCTGTGTTGTGGTTTAGGAGAAAGCCTCTTAGATCCACCACTAACATCCACACAAAGACCTTAAAGGATTTGATGGTGTTATGGGGAGAGACCAAGAACAAGATTAAGAGAAGACTTTGGGTGATTTATGTGAGTGAATGGACAAGAGTGGCTTAGCCCTTAATGGGCATAAGCCTAAATCGGTTTTAACACTCCTTCTCTACATTTTGTGTAATGAACAACACATGAATAAAGGAGAGAGAGCTAAAAACGAGTTTGTGTAATCTTGCCTCTTATTTCATTCTTTTAAGAGTGGTGGCTACAAGGGGTATATATAGAGAAGCTACAGACCCTCATAAAACCCTAGACACTTATAAAGATTTTCTGAAGTCTTGCCCACAAACAAACAGAAGTCTTGCTTTTAATCACCTTCTGAAGTCTGGCTTGCTTTTAATCACCTTCTGAAGTCTGGCTTACAAACAGAAGTCTTGCTTATCAGCACATTCTTAAGTCTGGCTTCTCCTTCTGAAGTCTAGCTTACAAAAGCAGCTCCCTCTTTCTTCTTGTCTTCTAGCACATGAAGTCTGCACATAATTCCGTTTCTTCACACGAACTTTGCACAGACTTCTGCTTCGATATTCCGGGCTTCGTTCGGCCTTCCCGGCCTCTCTACTTCATATATACTAATACCCCCCCGCAAGCTTGGTCGTCGGAACTCCTCTAAGGGGACCAAAGGCCGAGCTTGAGCGCCGAGTAGGCTACCTCATTAAAAACCCCAATAGAGAAAACCACTTTGGATAAAACTCCATTGGGTAAAAAGAGTATAGCCTGTCCTCAGTTCTTTTGGATAGCTTGACCTTGGCATTGAATGAACCGGTACCATTGGACTTGTCTTGAAACATGTTCTTCCTTGGCAAGAACGGCCCTAAAGGTCTGAGCTTTAGGGTTGCGGATACCAAAGGAAGAACAAGGACTTGAATGTGGCGGTTTTGAACTTCTTCTTGAACCGCCAAGTGATCAAGGCTTGAACATGATCATCAACACCAACTTAGAAGCGGTTTGAGATCACGCCAAGACCTTCTGTTTGCTCCATCCTAGCGTTCATGTTGCCTCCTATGATGCTTTCTTTGGTTTCCATCAAATCTCCACATGGTATGGCCTTAATTTCCTCTCCTTTGAACCTGTGATCAAGAGGGCCAAAACAAAAGAAAGTTCAAAGTTCTTCCATGGAATATCAAATGACAACTAATTGAGCAAACAATAAGAGATCCAACAATGAATTAATGAAAGGAATGAAGTCTTAAGGTTAAGAGACAGCCTTTATCTTTTGATGAAGGACTGAATGGGCTAAGTTGGGAAGCAGATTGCTCTCCTTGTGAGGTTGACTTTGCGGCTTGAACTCCACTCCATGGAGCTGCTTTAGACTCATGGTTTGATCGCCCTTGGACCATGGTCTTATGCCACATTCGGTTGATTCCATCATGGAGCCGAAATGTGGTTTTGGCTTGGACTCTAACACTTTGCTTGAGCTGATTCATCACATTCCATTGCTTTCTTTGAAGCTAATGGCCATCGGTTCTAACTCCAAGCCTTGAGCTGATTCAACACCTTCCATTGCCTTTGCTAAGGCTAATGGCCATTGGTTCTAACTCCAAGGGTGTTGTGCCTTCTTTAAGCCATCATTCTCCACACCATTAAACTTGTACCTGAAACACAGTTCTTGACAAGGATGGTGTGAGCAAAGAAAGGAAAAAAAGCATTGAGAATAATTGAGAACAAACTGAATGATAGAGAATAGAGAATTGAGAACAGAGATTGAGAACAAAGATTGAGAACAGAGATTGAGAACAGATTGAGAAATATTATAAAGTAAAAATTATAGAGTATAGCAAGCGGAAGTCTTGGATCAGCCAAGTTCATCACAACCCTCACAATCATGATGAACAAGCACTGATTTGAATGGACCAAACAACACAATAGTTTGTTGGCCTTAAAACATGGATCTTTCTCTCCTTTAAGTGCTAGTTCTTTCAGTCTCATCAAAGATCTGAACTTAAGCAACTTCTATGGAGAAGAAAGACTCCAAAACCAGTGAAAAACAAAGCTTTTGTTTCAAAATCGGTTTTTAAAGACAAAGTTAAATCCTTTTCAATAAAAATCCAATCTTTTAGAAATACCAACTTGAAATCCAGACTTTGAAAATCAAAAGATCCCATCTTTAAAGAAACTGGGATTTAGGAATTTCGTCAAACACTTGGTAGGCGGATTTTGAAATCCAAACTTTTAACCAAATCCATTGAAATCAACTTTGAAATTCAAAACTCTCCTCTCTCTTCCTCTTTACGCCATGGATGAGCTTTGAAGCTCCAAAAAAAACGTTTTTAACAAGAGGATGAAGAGATCTTTGGCTTTAAAACAAAACTGCTTCATCATTCTTCTCCTTTCTTCTCAAATGCCTTGAATCTTAGCTTTTCAGCATATCAAAAGCGTTTTTAAGAGAAAGAAATGGAGAGATCCTTGGATTCATAAGCTAAAAGAAAACAGGCCTCATCCTTCCTCTCTTCTTCATTCACGCAATGGTTACAGCTTTTCAAGCTGACCAATAAACGGTTCACAAAGGAACAAGAAGAAGAGATTTCATTGGATTCATGAGCCAAAAACGAAATGAAGGTGAAGAGGGTGAGCTCAAGAGAACCACTCTCTGATACCATGTTGGTTTTGTGAGGACCACAATGAGCTCACACCAACTTCACCAACACAAGAACTTTCCTTTAACCTCCACAAACACAGCTTAGGGAACAAAGAGAACCAGCTATGGTGTGGGGAGAAGGAAGAGCCTAAAAGAAACCAAAAGAGGAGAGAATCAGCAATTTTGCTGTTCTTCCTTAAGAACCACCAACAACACCAGCTTAATGGACATGAATCCGGCTGTGTTGTGGTTTAGGAGAAAGCCTCTTAGATCCACCACTAACATCCACACAAGACCTTAAAGGATTTGATGGTGTTATGGGGAGAGACCAAGAACAAGATTAAGAGAAGACTTTGGGTGATTTATGTGAGTGAATGGACAAGAGTGGCTTAGCCCTTAATGGGCATAAGCCTAAATCGGTTTTAACACTCCTTCTCTACATTTTGTGTAATGAACAACACATGAATAAAGGAGAGAGAGCTAAAAACGAGTTGTGTAATCTTGCCTCTTATTTCATTCTTTTAAGAGTGGTGGCTACAAGGGGTATATATAGAGAAGCTACAGACCCTCATAAAAACCTAGACACTTATAAAGATTTTCTGAAGTCTTGCCCACAAACAAACAGAAGTCTGCTTTTAATCACCTTCTGAAGTCTGGCTTGCTTTTAATCACCTTCTGAAGTGTGGCTTACAACAGAAGTCTTGCTTATCAGCACATTCTTAAGTCTGGCTTCTCCTTCTGAAGTCTAGCTTACAAAAGCAGCTCCTCCTTCTCTTGTCTTCTAGCACATGAAGTCTGCACATAATTCCGTTTCTTCACACGAACTTTGCACAGACTTCTGCTTCGATATTCCGGGCTTCGTTCGGCCTTCCCGGCCTCTCTACTTCATATATACTAATAGGTTGTGAGAATCCAAACTCCTTGGCCATGCTTTCTTCAGGTCTATGTTGTGACTCTGTGACTAACTGAATAAGCAATGTGTTCACGGCTTCTTGTAACTTCTTGGTTCTAGCACGAGTCATTGGTCCTTCCAGTTCAAGTCCAGCAGCTTCTTTCTAGTCCAGCAGCTTCATTCTCAAGTCCAGCAGCTTGCTCTGGTTCTGGCTCTTGATCGCTGGCGAGATCGCATCAGTTTAGAAACCTCATAGGACATTTTTGGACCCCAAATATGCTTTCTAAGCTTTTATAAGGTACACATAAAGTTCTCTTTTGGAACACAAACTTGTATCCCATGCTTCGCGTTCTTTTTACAAGAAGTTTTGCGAAAATAGTTTTTCTTAGAAACCTCATAAGACATTTTTTGGACCCCAAATATGCTTTCTAAGCTTTTTTTAAGGTACACATTAAAGTTCTCTTTTGGAACACAAACTTGTATCCCATGATTCGCGTTCTATCTTATTAGAAGTTTGGGAAAATAGTTTTGTTTAGAAACCTCATAGGACATTTTTGGACCCCAAATATGCTTTCTAAGCTTTTATAAGGTACACATTAAAGTTCTCTTTTGGAACACAAATTGTATTCCATGCTTCGCGTTCTATTTCTACAAGAATTTTTGCGAAAATAGTTTTGCTTAGAAACCTCATAAGACATTTTTTGGACTCCAAATATGTTCTAAGCTTTTATAAGGTACACATTAAAGTTCTCTTTTGGAACACAAACTTGTATTCCATGCTTCGCGTTCTATCTTTATAAGTAGTTTTGGAAAAATAGTTTTGTTTAGTAACATCATAGGACATTTTTGGACCCCTAATATGCTTTCTAAGCTTTTATAAGGTACACATTAAAGTACTCCTTTGGAACACAAAGTTGTATCCCATGCTTCGCGTTCTACCTTATTAAGAAGTTTTGTGAAAATAGTTTTGTTTAGAAACCTCAAAGGACATTTTATGGATCCCAAATATGCTTTCTAAGCTATTATAAGGTACACATTAAAGTTCTCTTTTGGAACACAAACTTGTATCCCATGCTTCGCGTTCTATTTTTACAAGAAGTTTTGCGAAAATAGTTATGCTTAGAAACCTCATAAGACATTTTTTGGACCCCAAATATGCTTTCTAAGCTTTATAAGGTACACATTAAAGTTCTTTTGGAACACAACTTGTATTCCATGCTTTGCGTTCTATCTTTATAAGAAGTTTTGGAAAAAATAGTTTTGTTTAGAAACATCATAGAACATTTTTGGACCCCTAATATGCTTTCTAAGCTTTTATAAGGTACACATTAAAGTTCTCCTTTGGACACAAACTTGTATCCCATGCTTCGCGTTTTACCTTATTAAGAAGTTTGCGACAACATAGTTTTGTTTAGAAACCTCAAAGGACATTTTGTGGATCCCAAATATGATTCTAAGCTTTATCAGGTACACATTAAAGTTCTCTTTTGGAACACAAACTTGTATCTCATGCTTCGCGTCTATTTTTACAAGAAGTTTTGCGAAAATAGTTTTTTTAGAAAACCTCATAAGACATTTTTTGGACCCCAAATATGCTTTCTAAGCATTTATAAGGTACACATAAAGTTCTCTTTTGGAACACAAACTTGTATCCATGCTTCGCAATCTATCTTTATTAGAAGTTTTGGGAAAATAGTTTTGTTTAGAAACCTCATAGGACATTTTTTGGACCCCAAATATGCTTTCTAAGCTTTTATAAGGTACACTAAAGTTCTCTTTTGGAACACAAACTTGTATCCCATGCTTCGCGTTCTATCTTTAAGAAGTTTTGGAAAAATTGTTTTGTTTAGAAAAACATAGGACATTTTGTGGACCCCAAATATGCTTTCTAAGCTTTTATAAGGTACACATTAAAGTTCTCTTTTGGAACACAAACTTGTATCCCATGCTTCGCGTTTATCTTTATTAGAAGTTGGGAAAATAGTTTTGTTTAGAAACCTCATAAGACATTTTTTGGATCCCAAATATGATTTCTAAGCTTTTATAAGGTACACATTAAAGTTCTCTTTTGGAACACAAACTTGTATCCCATGCTTCGCAATCTATCTTTATTAGAAGTTTTGGGAAAAATAGTTTTGTTTAGAAACCTCATAGGACATTTTTTGGATCCCAACTATGATTTCTAAGCTTTTATAAGGTACACATTTAAAGTTCTCTTTTGGAACACAAACTTGTATCCCATTCTTCGGTCTATTTTAGAAGAAGTTTTGCGAAAATCGTTTTTCTTAGAAACCTCGTAAGACATTTTTTGGACCCCAATATGCTTTCTAAGCTTTGTTTAAGGTACACATTAAAGTTCTCTTTGGAACACAAACTTGTATCCCATTCTTCGCGCGTCTATCTTTATTAGAAGTTTTGGGAAAATAGTTTTGTTTAGAAACCTCATAGGACATTTTTTAGACCCCAAATATGCTTTCTAAGCTTTTATAAGGTACACATTAAAGTTCCTTTTGGAACACAAACTTGTATCCAATGCTTCGCGTTCTATTTCTACAAGAAGTTTTGCGAAAATAGTTTTGCTTAGAAACCTCATAAGACATTTTTTGGACCCCAAAATAGTTTCTAAGCTTTTATAAGGTACACATTAAAGTTCTCTTTTGGAACACAAAACTGTATTCCAAGCTTCGCGTTCTATCTTTATAAGTAGTTTTGGGAAAAATAGTTTTGTTTAGAAATATCATAGGATATTTTTTGGACCCCTAATATGCTTTCTAAGCTTTTATAAGGTACACATTAAAGTTCTCCTTTGGAACACAAACTTGTATCCCATGCTTCGCGTTCTACCTTATTAAGAAGTTTTGTGAAAATAGTTTTGTTTAGAAACCTCAAAGGACATTTTGTGGATCCCAAATATGCTTTCTAAGCTATTATAAGGTACACATTAAAGTTCTCTTTTGGAACACAAACTTGTATCCCATGCTTCGCGTTCTATTTTTACAAGAAGTTTTGCGAAAATAGTTATGCTTAGAAACCTCATAAGACATTTTTTGGACCCCAAATATGCTTTCTAAGCTTTTATAAGTTACACATTAAAGTTCTCTTTTGGAACACAAACTTGTATCCCATGCTTCGCGTTCTATTTTTACAAGAAGTTTTGCTTAGAAACCTCATAGGATATTTTTTAGATCCCAAATATGCTTTCTAAGCTTTTATAAGGTACACATTAAAGTTCTCTTTTGGAACACAAACTTGTATCCCATGCTTCGCGTTCTACCTTTATAAGAAGTTTTGCGAAAATAGTTTTGTTTAGAAACCTCATAGGACATTTTTTGGACCCCAAATATGCTTTCTAAGCTTTTATAAGGTACACATTAAAGTTCTCTTTTGGAACACAAACTTGTATCCCATGCTTCGCGTTCTATTTTTACAGAAGTTTTGCGAAAATAGTTTTTCTTTAAACCTCATAGACATTTTTTGGACCCCAAATATGCTTTCTAAGCTTTTTTAAGGTACACATTAAAGTTCTCTTTTGGAACACAAACTTGTATCCCATGATTCGCGTTTATCTTTATTAGAAGTTTTGGGAAAATAGTTTTGTTTAGAAACCTATAGGACATTTTTTGGACCCCAAATATGCTTTCTAAGCTTTTATAAGGTACACATTAAAGTTCTCTTTTGGAACACAAACTTGTATTCCATGCTTCGCGTTCTATTTCTACAAGAAGTTGCGAAAATAGTTTTGCTTAGAAACTCATAAGACATTTTTTGGACTCCAAATATGTTTCTAAGCTTTTATAAGGTACACATAAAGTTCTCTTTTGGAACACAAACTTGTATTCCATGCTTCGCGTTCTATCTTTATAAGTAGTTTTGGGAAAAATAGTTTTGTTTAGAAACTCATAGGACATTTTTTGACCCCTAATATGCTTTCTAAGTTTATAAGGTACCCATTCAAGTACTCCTTTGGAACACAAACTTGTATCCCATGCTTCGCGTTCTACCTTATTAGAAGTTTGTGGAAAATAGTTTGTTTAGAAACCTCAAAGGAATTTTGTGGATCCCAAATATGCTTTCTAAGCTATTTATAGGTACACATTAAAGTTCTCTTTTGGAACACAAACTGTATCCCATGCTTCGCGTTCTATTTTACAAGAAGTTTGCGAAAATAGTTATGCTTAGAAACCTCATAAGACATTTTTTGGACCCCAAATATGCTTTCTAAGCTTTTATAAGGTACACATTAAAGTCTCTTTTGGAACACAAACTTGTATTCCATGCTTTGCGTTCTATCTTTATAAGAGTTTTGGAAAAATAGTTTTGTTTAGAAACATCATAGGACATTTTTTGGACCCTAATATGCTTTCTAAGCTTTATAAGGTACACATAAAGTTCTCCTTGGAACACAAACTTGTATCCCATGCTTCGCGTTTTACCTTATTAAGAAGTTTTGCGAAAATAGTTTTGTTTAGAAACCTCAAAGGACATTTTGTGGATCCCAAATATGATTTCTAAGCTTTTATCAGGTACACATTAAAGTTCTCTTTTGGAACACAAACTTGTATCTCATGCTTCGCGTTCTATTTTTACAAGAAGTTTTGCGAAAATAGTTTTTCTTAGAAACCTCATAAGACATTTTTTGGACCCCAAATATGCTTTCTAAGCATTTATAAGGTACACATTAAAGTTCTCTTTTGGAACACAAACTTGTATCCCATGCTTCGCAATCTATCTTTATTAGAAGTTTTGGGAAAATAGTTTTGTTTAGAAACCTCATAGGACATTTTTTGGACCCCAAATATGCTTTCTAAGCTTTTATAAGGTACACATTAAAGTTCTCTTTTGGAACACAAACTTGTATCCCATGCTTCGCGTTCTATCTTTATAAGAAGTTTTGGAAAAATTGTTTTGTTTAGAAACATCATAGGACATTTTGTGGACCCCAAATATGCTTTCTAAGCTTTTATAAGGTACACATTAAAGTTCTCTTTTGGAACACAAACTTGTATCCCATGCTTCGCGTTCTATCTTTATTAGAAGTTTTGGGAAAATAGTTTTGTTTAGAAACCTCATAAGACATTTTTTGGATCCCAAATATGATTTCTAAGCTTTTATAAGGTACACATTAAAGTTCTCTTTTGGAACACAAACTTGTATCCCATGGTTCGCAATCTATCTTTATTAGAAGTTTTGGGAAAATAGTTTTGTTTAGAAACCTCATAGGACATTTTTTGGATCCCAAATATGATTTCTAAGCTTTTATAAGGTACACATTAAAGTTCTCTTTTGGAACACAAACTTGTATCCCATGCTTCGCGTTCTATTTTTAGAAGAAGTTTTGCGAAAATAGTTTTTCTTAGAAACCTCGTAAGACATTTTTTGGACCCCAAATATGCTTTCTAAGCTTTGTTTAAGGTACACATTAAAGTTCTCTTTTGGAACACAAACTTGTATCCCATGCTTCGCAATCTATCTTTATTAGAAGTTTTGGGAAAATAGTTTTGTTTAGAAACCTCATAGGACATTTTTTGGATCCCAAATATGATTTCTAAGCTTTTATAAGGTACACATTAAAGTTCTCTTTTGGAACACAAACTTGTATCCCATGCTTCGCGTTCTATTTTTAGAAGAAGTTTTGCGAAAATAGTTTTTCTTAGAAACCTCGTAAGACATTTTTTGGACCCCAAATATGCTTTCCAAGCTTTGTTTAAGGTACACATTAAAGTTCTCTTTTGGAACACAAACTTGTATCCCATTCTTCGCGTTCTATCTTTATTAGAAGTTTTGGGAAAATAGTTTTGTTTAGAACCTCATAGGACATTTTTGGACCCCAATATGCTTTCTAAGCTTTTATAAGGTACACATTAAGTTCTCTTTTGGAACACAAACTTGTATCCAATGCTTCGCGTTCTATTTCTACAAGAAGTTTTGAAAATAGTTTTGCTTAGAAACCTCATAAGACATTTTGGACCCCAAATATGTTTCTAAGCTTTTATAAGGTACACATTAAAGTTCTCTTTGGAACACAAACTTGTATTCCAAGCTTCGCGTTCATATTTATAAGTAGTTTTGGAAAAAATAGTTTTGTTAGAAATATCATAGGATATTTTTTGGACCCCTAATATGCTTCTAAGCTTTTATAAGGTACACATTAAAGTTCTCCTTTGGAACACAACTTGTATCCCATGCTTCGCGTTCTACCTTATTAAGAAGTTTTGTGAAAATAGTTTTGTTTAGAAACCTCAAAGACATTTGTGGATCCCAAATATGCTTTCTAAGCTATTATAAGGTACACATTAAGTTCTCTTTTGGAACACAAACTTGTATCCCATGCTTCGCGTTCTATTTTAAAAGAAGTTTTGCGAAAATAGTTATGCTTAGAAACCTCATAAGACATTTTTTGGACCCCAAATATGCTTTCTAAGCTTTTATAAGTTACACATTAAAGTTCTCTTTGGAACACAACTTGTATCCCATGCTTCGCGTTCTATTTTTACAAGAAGTTTTTGCTTAGAAACCTCATAGGATATTTTTTAGATCCCAATATGCTTTCTAAGCTTTTTTAAGGTACACATTAAGTTCTCTTTTGGAACACAAACTTGTATCCCATGCTTCGCGTTCTACCTTTATAAGAAGTTTGCGAAAATAGTTTTGTTTAGAAACCTCATAGGACATTTTTTGGACCCCAAATATGTTTTAAGCTTTTATAAGGTACACATAAAGTTCTCTTTTGGAACACAAACTTGTATCCCATGCTTCGCGTTCTATTTTACAAGAAGTTTTGCGAAAATAGTTTTTCTTAGAAACCTCATAAGACATTTTTTGGACCCCAAATATGCTTTCTAAGCTTTTTTTAAGGTACACATTAAAGTTCTCTTTTGGAACACAAACTTGTATCCCATGATTCGCGTTCTATCTTTATTAGAAGTTTTGGGAAAATAGTTTTGTTTAGAAACTCATAGGACATTTTTTGGACCCCAAATATGCTTTCTAAGCTTTTATAAGGTACACATTAAAGTTCTCTTTGGACACAAACTTGTATTCCATGCTTCGCGTTCTATTTCTACAAGAAGTTTTGCGAAAATAGTTTTGCTTAGAAACCTCATAAGACATTTTTGGACTCCAAATATGTTTCTAAGCTTTTATAAGGTACACATTAAAGTTCTCTTTTGGAACACAACTTGTATTCCATGCTTCGCGTTCTATCTTTATAAGTAGTTTTGGAAAAATAGTTTTGTTTAGAAACATCATAGGACATTTTTTGGACCCCTAATATGCTTTCTAAGCTTTTATAAGGTACACATTAAAGTACTCCTTTGGAACACAAACTTGTATCCCATGCTTCGCGTTCTACCTTATTAAGAAGTTTTGTGAAAATAGTTTTGTTTAGAAACCTCAAAGGACATTTTTGGATCCCAAATATGCTTCTAAGCTCTTATAAGGTACACATTAAAGTTCTCTTTTGGAACACAAACTTGTATCCCATGCTTCGCGTTCTATTTTTACAAGAAGTTTTGCGAAAATAGTTATGCTTAGAAACCTCATAAGACATTTTTTGGACCCCAAATATGCTTTCTAAGCTTTTATAAGGTACACATTAAAGTTCTCTTTTGGAACACAAACTTGTATTCCATGCTTGCGTTCTATCTTTATAAGAAGTTTTGGAAAAATAGTTTTCTTTAGAAACATCATAGGACTTTTTTGGACCCCTAATATGCTTCTAGCTTTTATAAGGTACACATTAAAGTTCTCCTTGGAACACAAACTTGTATCCCATGCTTCGCGTTTTACCTTATTAAGAAGTTTGCGAAAATAGTTTTGTTTAGAAACCTCAAAGGACATTTTTGTGGATCCCAAATATGATTTCTAAGCTTTTATCAGGTACACATTAAAGTTCTCTTTTGGAACACAAACTTGTATCTCATGCTTCGCGTTCTATTTTTACAAGAAGTTTTGCGAAAATAGTTTTTCTTAGAAACCTCATAAGACATTTTTTGGACCCCAAATATGCTTTCTAAGCATTTATAAGGTACACATTAAGTTCTCTTTTGGAACACAAACTTGTATCCCATGCTTCGCAAATATCTTTATTAGAAGTTTTGGGAAAATAGTTTGGTTTAGAAACCTCATAGGACATTTTTTGGACCCCAATATGCTTTCTAAGCTTTTATAAGGTACACATTAAAGTTCTCTTTTGGAACACAAAACTTGTATCCCATGCTTCGCGTTCTATCTTTATAAGAAGTTTTGGAAAAATTGTTTGTTTAGAAACATCATAGGACATTTTGTGGACCCCAAATATGCTTTCTAAGCTTTTTTAAGGTACACATAAAGTTCTTTTTGGAACACAACTTGTATCGCATGCTTCGCGTTCTATCTTTATTAGAAGTTTTGGGAAAATAGTTTTGTTTAGATACCCATAAGACATTTTTTGGATCCCAAATATGATTTTAAGCTTTTATAAGGTACATTAAAGTTCTCTTTTGGAACACAAACTTGTATCCCATGCTTCGCAATCTAGTTTATTAGAAGTTTGGGGAAAATAGTTTTGTTTAGAAACCTCATAGGACATTTTTGGATCCCAAAATGATTTCTAGCTTTTATATCAAAAGGTACACATTAAAGTTCTCTTTGG
>VHIU01000345.1:0-42522 GCA_010577795.1 Isatis tinctoria | reverse complement strand
ACTGTATCCCATGCTTCGCGTTCTACCTTTTGAATAAGTTTGGCAAAAATAGTTTTGTTTAGAAAAACCTTATAGGACATTTTTTGGATCCCCAATATGTGCTTTCTAAACTTTTATATGGTACACAATAAAGTCCTCTTTTGGAACACAAACTTCTATCCCATGCTTCGCGTTCTATCTTTATTAAAGTTTTGGGAAAATGTTTTGTTTAGAAACCTCAATAGGCCATTTTGTGGACCCCAAATATGCTTTCTAAGCTTTTATAAGGTACACATTAAAGTTCTCTTTTGGAACACAAACTTGTATCCCATGTTTCGCGTTCTACTACTTATTAAGAGTTTTGTGAAAATAGTTTTGTTTAGAAACCTCATAGACATTTTTTGGACCCCAAATATGCTTTCTAGCTTTATAAGGTACATATTAAAGTTCTCTTTTGGAACACAACTTGTATCCCATGCTTCGCGTTCTACCTTTATTAGAAGTTTTGCGAAAATAGTTTTGCTTAGAAACCTCATAGGACATTTTATGGGCCCCAAATATGATTTCTAAGCTTTTGTAAGGTACATATTAAAGTTCTCTTTTGGAACACAAACTTGTATCCCATGCTTCGCGTTCTACCTTATAAGAAGTTTTGCGAAAATAGTTTTGTTTAGAAACCTCATAGGACATTTTTGGACCCCAAATATGCTTTCTAAACTTTTATAAGGTACACAATAAAGTGCTCTTTTGGAACACAAACTGTCTATCCCATGCTTCGCGTTTTATCTTATAGAATTTTTGGAAAATGTTTTGTTTAGAAACTCATAGGACATTTTGTGGACCCCAAAATGCTTTCTAGCTTTTATAAGGTACACATTAAAGTTCTCCTTTGGAACACAAACTGTATCCCATGCTTCGCGTTCTACCTTTACAAGAAGTTTTGCGAAAATAGTTTTGTTTAGAAACCTCATAGGAAATTTTTTGAATCCCCAATATGCTTTCTAAACTTTTATATGGTACACAATAAAGTGCTCTTTTGGAACACAAACTTGTATCCCATGTTTCGCGTTCTACCTTATTAAGTAGTTTTGTGAAAATAGTTTTGTTTAGAAACCTCATAGGACATTTATTGGACCCCAAATATGCTTTCTAAGCTTTTATAAGGTACATATTAAAGTTCTCTTTTGGAACACAAACTTGTATCCCATGCTTCGCGTTCTACCTTATAGAGTTTGCGAAATATTTGTGCTTAGAAACCTCATAGACATTTTGTGGACCCCAAATATGATTTCTAAGCTTTGTAAGGTACATATTAAAGTTCTCTTTTGGAACACAAACTTGTATCCCATGCTTCGCGTTCTACCTTTATAAGAAGTTTTGCGAAAATAGTTTTGCTTAGAAACTTCATAGGACATTTTTTGGACCCCAAATATGCTTTCTAAGCTTTTATAAGGTACATATCAAAGTTCTCTTTTGGAACACAAACTTGTATCCCATGCTCCGCGTTCTACCTTTATAAGAAGTTTTGCGAAAATAGTTTTGCTTAGAAACCTCATAGGACATTTTTTGGACCCCAAATATGCTTTCTAAGCTTTTATAAGGTACACATTAAAGTTCTCCTTTGGTACACAAACTTGTATCCCATGCTTCGCGTTCTACCTTTACAAGAAGTTTTGCGAAAATATTTTTTTTAGAACCTCATAGGACATTTTTTGGATCCCCAATATGCTTTCTAAACTTTTATAAGGTACACAATAAAGTGCTCTTTTGGAACACAAACTTGTCTCCCATGCTTCGCGTTCTACCTTTATAAAAAGTTTTGCGAAAATAGTTTTGCTTAGAAACCTCATGACATTTTTTGGATCCCCAATATGCTTTCTAAACTTTTATAAGTACACAATAAAGTTCTCTTTTGGAACACAAACTTCTATCCCATGCTTCGCGTTTTATCTTTATTAGAAGTTTTGGGAAAATTTTTTGTTTAGAAACCTCATAGGACATTTTTTGGACCCCAAATATGCTTTCTAAGCTTTTATAAGGTACATATTAAAGTTCTCTTTTGGAACACAAACTTGTATCCCATGCTTCGCGTTCTACCTTTATTAGAAGTTTTGCGAAAATAGTTTTGTTTAGAAACCTCATAGGACATTTTTTGGATCCCCAATATGCTTTCTAAACTTTTATAAGGTACACAATAAAGTGCTCTTTTAGAACACAAACTTCTATCCCATGCTTCGCGTTTATCTATTATCTTATTAGAATTTTGGGAAAAGTTTTTGTTTAGAAATCTCATAGGACATTTTTTGGACCCCAAATATGCTTTCTACGCTTTTATAAGGTACACATTTTAAAGTTCTCTTTTGGAACACAAACTTGGTATCCCATGCTTCGCGTTCTACCTTTATTAGAAGCATTGCGAAAATAGTTTTGCTTAGAAACCTCATAGGACATTTTTTGAACCAAATATGCTTTCTAAGGTTTTTGTGAGGTACATATTAAAGTTTTCTTTTGAACAAACCTGTATCCCATGCTTCGCGTTTTACCTTTATAAGAAGTTTTGCGAAAATGGTTTTGCTTAGAAACCTCATGGACATTTTTTGGACCCCAAATATGCTTTCTAAGCTTTTATAAGGTACACATAAGTGCTCTTTTGGAACACAAACTTCTATCCCATGCTTCGCGTTTTATCTTTATTAGAATTTTTGGAAAATTTTTGTTTAGAAATCATCCTAGGACATTTTTTGGACCCCAAATATGCTTTCTAAGCTTTTATATAAGTAACACATTAAAGTTCTCTTTTGGAACACAAACTTGTATCCCATGCTTCGCGTTCTACTTTATTAGAAGCTTTGCGAAAATAGTTTTGCTTAGAAACCTCATAGGACATTTTTTGGACCCCAAATATGCTTTCTAAGGTTTTTGAGGGTACATATTAAAGTTCTCTTTTGGAACACTACCTGTATCCCATGCTTCGCGTTTTACCTTATAAGAAGTTTTGCGAAAATAGTTTAGCTTAGAAACCTCATAGGACATTTTTTGGACCCCAAATATACTTTCTAAGCTTTTATAAGGTACACATTAAAGTTCTCTTTTGGAACACAAACTTGTATCTCATGCTTTGCGTTCTATCTTTATTAGAAGTTTTGGGAAAATAGTTTTGTTTAGAAACCTCATAGGACATTTATTGAACCCCAAATATGCTTTCTAAGCTTTTATAAGGTACACATCAAAGTTCTCTTTTGGAACATAAACATGTATCCCTTGCTTCGCGTTCTACCTTTTGAATAAGTTTGGCAAAAATAGTTTTGTTTAGAAACAATATAGGACATTTTTTGGATCCCCAATATGCTTTCTAAACTTTTAAATGGTACACATAATTCCTCTTTTGGAACACAACTTCTATCCCATGCTTCGCGTTCTATCTTTATTAGAAGTTTTGGGAAATGTTTTGTTTAGAAACTCTCATAGGACATTTTGTGGACCCCAATATGCTTTCTAAGCTTTTATAAGGTACACATTAAAGTTCTCCTTTGGAACACAAACTTGTATCCCATGCTTCGCGTTCTACCTTACAAGAAGTTTTGCGAAAATAGTTTTGTTTAAAACCTCATAGGAAATTTTTTGAATCCCCTATGCTTTCTAACTTTTATATGGTACCATAAAGTGCTCTTTTGGAACACAAACTGTATCCCATGCTTCGCGTTCTACTTTATAAGAGTTTTGCGAAAATAGTTTTGTTTAGAAACCTCATAGGACATTTTTTGGATCCCCAATATGCTTTCTAAACTTTTATAAGGTACACAATAAAGTGCTCTTTTGGAACACAAACTTCTATCCCATGCTTCGCGTTTTATCTTTATTAGAAGTTTTGGGAAAATTTTTTGTTTAGAAATCTCATAGGACATTTTGTGGACCCCAAATATACTTTCTAAGCTTTTATAAGGTACACATTAAAGTTCTCTTTTGGAACACAAACTTGTATCCCATGCTTCGCGTTCTACCTTTATTAGAAGCTTTGCGAAAATAGTTTTGCTTAGAAACCTCATAGGAATTTTTTGAATCCCCAATATGCTTTCTAAACTTTACATATTAAAGTTCTCTTTTGGAACACTACCTGTATCCCATGCTTCGCGTTTTACCTTTATAGAAGTTTTGCGAAAATAGTTTAGCTTAGAAACCTCATAGGACATTTTTTGGACCCCAATATGCTTTCTAAGCTTTTATAAGGTACACATTAAAGTTCTCTTTTGGAACACAAACTTTATCTCATGCTTTGCGTTCTATCTTTATAAAGTTTTGGAAAATAGTTTTGTTTAGAAACCTCATAGGACATTATTGAACCCCAAATAGGCTTTCTAAGCTTTTATAAGGTACACATCAAAGTTCTCTTTTGGAACATAAACATGTATCCCTTAAAGTAAATAAGAAAGCGGAAGTGATTAAGTGTTTGAGTGTTTGAGTGTTGAAGAACAAGTGAAGAACCAAGTGTGAAAGTGTAAAGAAAGAGAGTGTAGATCGAAAGTGAGAGAGTTTATGAAATAAGGAGGAGTTTATTTCCTTAAGTGAGTTATAACTTACAATCGAAATGTACATATATAGCAAAGCTATCAAAGCAAGTGGATAGAAGAACAAATAACTGAAAGAGACATAAAGAATAAACAATTGGTTTGGTCTTGGATCGAGTGAAAGCGACTTCACCTAAACGGCTATCTCCTTAAGAGACCCGTGACTCTCCCTTCCTTTTGGAAGTCAAATGCTTAAACCACACACGTGACTCGCCCTTCCCTCTTCACATACAGCTCCTTCTTCTTCAAGTAATGTAACAGCCTTCTAGAAGACTTCAGGAGTGATTGGACACACAAACTACTTCACTAAGAAGAGGAATGGCTCGTTCTTCATACAGCATGTACGGATGTTGACTTGTACGGTCATTGACTTGTATGGACATGCTTCATTTCTTCTTCTCTTCAATACTCCCCCTCAAGCTTAAACCGAGATGAGGTTTGAGCTTGGGACTATGTAGATTCACCTCATTAAAAACCTCCATGTAGCAAACCTCGTGGGACAAAAACTTCATGTAGGAAAAGAGTGTGACCTCATTGTCTAGGGTTATCAATGCGTGCTTGAGAAAGGTCCATGAGTCCAAGCTTTCATGGATGAATTCGCAAGTCTTCAATGTACTGCCTTAGTGAAGATATCTGCCAACTGATCTGAACTTCTAGTGTAGCATGGCAAGATAACTCCCAATTGCATCTGCTCTCTTACCTTGTGACAATCCACTTCAATATGCTGGTCCTTTCATGGAAACTGAATTTGAAGCTATGTGGATGGCCGCCTGATTATCACAATGCATTGTGATTGGAAGTGGTGTCTTGATTCCCAAATCTTCCAACACCATCTTCAGCCACATCAATTCGGTTGTTAACCTTCTCATTGCTCTATACTCAGCTTCAGTACTAGAGCATGAAACGATCTTCTGCTTCTTGCTCTTCCAAGTCACTAAGTTGCCTCCAACAAAAGTGCAATATCCAGTGGTTGATCTTCTATCCTCTCTATCACCAGCCCAATCAGCATCACAATAGCCAACTATGCTTAGCTCCCATTACAGCCCATCCAAATGCCTCGCTCTGGTGTTCCCTTCAAATAGCGCAGAATCCGGTTCACCATACTCCAATGAGACATCCTTGGCTCTTGCATATGCTGACTGACCTGGTTCACAGCAAACACAAGTCAGGACGAGTAAGAGTGAGGTATATCAACTTACCAACCAATCTTCTATAGAGTTTGGCATCGCCAAATGGTTGATATCCTCGCTCTCCTCCTCTTTGATGAACTTTGTATGTATCCTCAATAGGAGTCCTGATTGGCGCTTCATCCTGTGTTCCTGACTCACTCAAAAGATCAAGTATGTACTTTCTTTGATAAGAAGAGACCTTCCTTTGATCTACATACTTCTATCCCAAGAAAGTACTTTAGCTCTCCAAGATCTTTAATATCAAAAACAGAGTTTAAATAAGCTTGGTGCTTTGATACCAACCTTGTCATTCCCAGATATGATGATATCATCAACATATATGAGAATGACTACAATACCTTCTTGGCTTTGCATGGTGAATAGAGTATGATCAGCTTCAGACCTCTTGAATCCGCATCCAGTAAGTGAAGCTCAGCTTTCTATACCATGCCTTGGAGATTGTTTCAATCCGTAAATGGCTTTCCTTAGCCTAAGTACTTTTCCTGGTTGAATGCTGTCTTCAAGGCCTGGTGGTGGTGTCATATAAACCTCCTCTTCCAGCTCCCCCTGAAGAAACATTCTTCACATCCATTTGCCACAATTCCCAATCCAAGTTTGTTGCAAGCGAAAGCACAACTCTGACTGTGTGTAACTTGGCTACTGGAGCAAAGGTATCACGATAATCTCTCCATAGGTCTGTGTGAACCCTCTTGCAACTAGCCTTGCCTTGTATCTCTCAATTTCTCCATCACTCTTGTACTTGATTGTAAAGACCCATCGTGAACTGACTGTCTTCTTCCCTTAGGTAGATCCCTTCATCCCAAGTATGATTCTTAATCATAGCACCTGTTCTTCTCCACATCATCTCTCCACACCTTGTGTTCCTTAGCTTCTTCATAGGTCTTTGGTACCTCTTCTTGATCAAGAATACTTATGAACACTTGATGTTCTTCAGGGAAATACGCAAAGGAGCACACGGCTTGTGTTGGATGAGCTTCTGCTTGACAATTGTAGTAGTATACTCTTGTATTCACCCAATTAGATGGATCCTTTCTGATCTCTGACTTCTCCTTAATGCAACCGGTTGATCAGCCGTACTTGCTCCTCTACTTGTTCACCTTCTTGAACCGGTTCCTCATCTATAGGAGTCTCCTCATTATTTGCGCTTTCACTAGCTGATCATGACCAGAACTCTCATTCTCCCCTTCAAGATCAAGCGGACTGAGCTGTTGGAGGAGGCGTTGATGGAGGAGATGTAGAGATTCCCAGTTCTCAAGAGCTGTGCGTATTGGTAGCTCTGTCAGACTGAGATTGAGCAAGGTTCTCCAAGCTTGACCAATCCTTTTCAGTGAAGTAGCCTTTTTCTTCAAAGAACTTCACATCACGAGAGACCATGACCTGCCAGTTTCAGGCACACACACACACTTGTACCCTTTTTGAGTAGTAGAGTAGCCAATGAACATGCTCTTCATGCTCTTAGCATCTAGCTTAGTGCGGTTCTCCCCTGGAACCAAAACAAAAGCCACACAACCAAACACACGTAAGTGATCAAGTACAGGTTTGGTTTTAGTGAGTACCTCAAAGGGTGATATGTCATGAAGGACTTTGGTTGGTGTCCTGTTATTAGGTAGCAAGCCGCAACTACTGCATCTCCCAATATTTCTTTGGAACGCTTGTATGAAAATCATAGAGCGAGCCACTTCCATGAGATGCCTGTTCTTCCTCTCAGCCACTCCATTTTGTTGTGGAGTATAAGGGCAACTAGTTTGATGAATGATCCCATTTTTGGATATAAATTGCTTGAAGGCATGACTTGTATATTCCCACCATTATCTGAACGAAAAATTTTAACTTTAGCATTATAATGATTGGTGATATAAGCATGAAAACTCACAAATGCTTCAAGCACACGATCCTTAGATGGAGCAAAGTTACCATGGTATTTGGATTTCTCATCAATAAAGTAACAAAGTACTTATGATTATCTCTAGATATGCATGGTGAAGTCCAACATCTGATGGATTAAATCGAAACAATTCTCATATAAGGTAGATGATTTGGGAAAACAGTCTTGCAATGTTTGCCAAGAACAGCTTCACAATCCTCATTTTTTAAACTGAATGCTAGGCAACAACAAGCTAAGAGCCCTATGATGAGGGTGTCCTAGTCTAGCATGCCAAATCGCATTATTTGGAACAGAAACATTAAAGCTAAAATCGCAAGATAAAGAAGAAGGCTGATCTTAGTGTCTTCAAGAACATAGAGGTCCTTTGGTGGTTCCTTGTCCAAGACACCTGCTAGTCTCAATATCCTGAAACCAAAAATCATTAGCCCCAAAATAGCATAACAATTCAAATCAGTAGTGGCCTTTTAACTGATAGCAAATTCGATTTAAAAGTTGGCATATAGAAGGCTGAGGTTTCTTTATCAAACAGTTTTAGATCCCCAATCCCTTCTATCTTAACATTATCTCAATTTGCAATACTAACATGCCCCAAAGCCGGTTAATATTGCTTATAAGCTTAGCATCACTAATCATATGGTGACTTGCTCCAGAGTCAACTATTAGTGGTTTAACACTATCCACACTATCCAGCACCTTAGCATTGCTACAGAAGTTCCAGACTTAACTATCAAGGCTTAGAGATATCTATCCAGTTCGCATTGCTACAAGAAGCATGAAAGCTCATGGTTTAGCAATGTTACCAGACTCCTTAAGCGCTTTGATAAGTGCATCAAGGTCTGATTTCTTCACAAAGTCTGAGGATGCAACCATTGCTGTTCCTCCAGAATGAGAAGAGCCACCTTGTTCTTGAGCCCGGATGGTCCAGCTGCTGCATGAGCCTTGTGGTGTCTTTCCACTTGCCCTGACCAGAGTTTGTATCCCACCGGTTTCCAGCTTGCCTTAGATGAGGATACAGTGTATAACACTTCTCCTTAACATGGCCAGCCTTCTTGCAATGCTCGCAAAAGAGATGTTGGATTCTTGAGGTATGACTTGTTGGCGCTTGCTTGTGAGACATTCACTTGTTCTGCTTGTTGGCCAGAACAAGTTCTCCACCTTTCCTCCCATAAGACCGATTGAACCTTGTTCCTTCTGGATCTGAGCACACCCTCATCCAAGCTAGGAAGCTTTACACCTCTCAAGATGTGCTTAATCAAATCGTTGTAAGATGGATTCAGCACCATGAGAAGAGCAAACACCCTATCTTGCTCTCCGCCTTTCGTTGAGAACGCTGCTTCAAGCGTGGGTGTTCTCAGCATTTCAAGTTCAGCCCAAAGAGATCTGAACTTGCCAAAGAACTTGTTGAACTCCATGTCTTCTTGCTCAGATTGTTTGATGGCTCTCTTAACCTCAAGACTCTTGTAAGGTTAGAGACATTTCCAAACACATTCTTCAAAGTGTTCATAGCTCCTTTGCTCCTTCACATAGGAGTAGGCTTCAAGAACCGGCGCATCCAAAGAGGCTTGAAGGATAGCTAAGACAGCTTGGTCTTCTTGAAACCACTTGTTGGTACCAACCACAGCTGCTTCATCTTCTTCATCTTGATCGCCGTTAACTCTTCAACATGGCTCCAAACGCCACGACCACACAAGACAGCTTTCGCGTTCTAGCCCAAAGGAGATTTTTCTCCCCCTTGAGAGTCACCGAAGCACAACATTCTTTCCCTCTTCCAAACCCATTGTTTCAAGCAAGAACAGACTTTTACACAAGGACCAAGCTATGGACCGTTGGGTAAAAGAGACTGAACGAGAAAGAAGTGAAACAAGAAGGAGTTTTTTGAAGAAGAGAAAGATAAACAAAGGTTTGAGCTGAACAACGATTCAAGAACAACTTTCAGAATCGTTTTCAAGAACAAGATCCTGGGACAACAAAGCGTGTTTCAAACACAAGAAAAGAGAGACCAAGATTCGCAACCTGGCTCTGATACATAAAGTAAATAAGAAAGCGGAAGTGATTAAGTGTTTGAGTGTTTGAGTGTTGAAGAACAAGTGAAGAACCAGTGTGAAAGTGTAAAGAAAGAGAGTGTAGATCGAAAGTGAGAGAGTTTATGAAATAAGGAGGAGTTTATTTCCTTAAGTGAGTATAACTTACAATCGAAATGTACATAATAGCAAAGCTATCAAAGCAATGGATAGAAGAAACAAATAACTGAAGAAACATAAAGATAAACAATTGGTTTGGTCTTGGATCTAAGAGTGAAAGCGACTTCACCTAACGGCTATCTCCTTAAAGAGACCCGTGACTCTCCCTCCTTTTGGAAGTCAAATGCTTAAACCACACACGTGACTCGCCTTCCCTCTTCACATACAAGCTCCTCTTCTTCAAGTATGTAACAGCCTTCTAGAAGACTTCAGGAGTGATTGGACACACAAACTACTTCACTAAGAAAGGAATGGCTCGTTCTTCATACAGCATGTACGGATGTTGACTTGTACGGTCATTGACTTGTATGGACATGCTTCATTTCTTCTTCTCTTCAATATCCCTTGCTTCGCGTTCTACCTTTTGAATAAGTTTGGCAAAAATAGTTTTGTTTAGAAACCTTATAGGACATTTTTTGGATCCCCAATATGCTTTCTAAACTTTTATATGGTACACAATAAAGTCCTCTTTTGGAACACAAACTTCTATCCCATGCTTCGCGTTCTATCTTTATTAGAAGTTTTGGGAAAATGTTTTGTTTAGAAACCTCATAGGACATTTTGTGGACCCCAAATATGCTTTCTAAGCTTTTATAAGGTACACATTAAAGTTCTCCTTTGGAACACAAACTTGTATCCCATGTTTCGCGTTCTACCTTATTAAGTAGTTTTGTGAAAATAGTTTTGTTTAGAAACCTCATAGGACATTTATTGGACCCCAAATATGCTTTCTAAGCTTTTATAAGGTACATATTAAAGTTCTCTTTGGAACACAAACTGTATCCCATGCTTCGCGTTCTACCTTTAAGAAGTTTTGCGAAAATAGTTTTGCTTAGAAACCTCATATGACATTTTTTTGACCCCAAATATGATTTCTAAGCTTTTGTAAGGTACATATTAAAGTCTCTTTTGGAACACAAACTTGTATCCCATGCTTCGCGTTCTACCTTTATAAGAAGTTTTGCGAAAATAGTTTGCTTAGAAACTTCATAGGACATTTTTTGGACCCCAAATATGCTTTTTAAGCTTTTATAAGTACATATCAAAGTTCTCTTTTGGAACACAACTTGTATCCCATGCTCCGCGTTCTACTTTATAAGAAGTTTTGCGAAAATAGTTTTGCTTAGAACCCATAGGACATTTTGGACCCCAAATATGCTTTCTAAGCTTTTATAAGGTACACATTAAAGTTCTCCTTGGTACACAAACTTGTATCCCATGCTTCGCGTTCTACCTTTACAAGAAGTTTTGCGAAAATAGTTTTGTTTAGAAACCTCATAGGACATTTTTGGATCCCCAATATGCTTTCTAAACTTTTATAAGGTACACAATAAAGTGCTCTTTTGGAACACAAACTGTCTCCCATGCTTCGCGTTCTACCTTTATAAGAAGTTTTGCGAAAATAGTTTTGCTTGAGAACCTCATAGGACATTTTTGGATCCCCAATATGCTTTCTAAACTTTTATAAGGTACACAATAAAGTGCTCTTTTGGAACACAAACTTCTATCCCATGCTTCGCGTTTTATCTTTATTAGAAGTTTTGGGAAAATTTTTTGTAGAAACCTCATAGGACATTTTTGGACCCCAAATATGCTTTCTAAGCTTTTATAAGGTACTATTAAAGTTCTCTTTTGGAACACAAACTTGTATCCCATGCTTCGCGTTCTACCTTTATTAGAAGTTTTGCGAAAATAGTTTTGTTTAGAAACCTCATAGGACATTTTTTGGATCCCCAATATGCTTTCTAAACTTTTATAAGGTACACAATAAAGTGCTCTTTTAGAACACAAACTTCTATCCCATGCTTCGCGTTTTATCTTTATTAGAAGTTTTGGGAAAAGTTTTTGTTTAGAAATCTCATAGGACATTTTTTGGACCCCAAATATGCTTTCTAAGCTTTTATAAGGTACACATTAAGTTCTCTTTTGGAACACAAACTGTATCCCATGCTCGCGTTCTACCTTTATTAGAAGCTTGCGAAAATAGTTTTCCTTAGAACCTCATAGGACATTTTTTGGACCCAATAATTGCTTTCTAAGGTTTTTTGAGGTACATATTAAAGTTTTCTTTTGGAACACAAACCTGTATCCCATGCTTCGCGTTTTACCTTTATAAGAAGTTTTGCGAAAATGGTTTTGCTTAGAAACCTCATAGGACATTTTTTGGACCCCAAATATGCTTTCTAAGCTTTTATAAGGTACACAATAAAGTGCTCTTTTGGAACACAAACTTCTATCCCATGCTTCGCGTTTTATCTTTATTAGAAGTTTTGGGAAAATTTTTTGTTTAGAAATCTCATAGGACATTTTTTGGACCCCAAATATGCTTTCTAAGCTTTTATAAGGTACACATTAAAGTTCTCTTTTGGAACACAACTTGTATCCCATGCTCGCGTTCTACTTTATTAGAAGCTTGCGAAAATAGTTTTGCTTAGAAACCTCATAGGACATTTTTTGGACCCAATATGCTTTCTAAGGTTTTGTGAGGTAACATATTAAAGTTCTCTTTTGGAACACTAACCTGTATCCCATGCTTCGCGTTTTACCTTTATAAGAAGTTTTGCGAAAATAGTTTAGCTTAGAAACCTCATAGGACATTTTTGGACCCCAATATACTTTCTAAGCTTTTATAAGGTACACATTAAAGTTCTCTTTTGAACACAAACTTGTATCTCATGCTTTGGCGTTCTATCTTTATTAGAAGTTTTGGGAAAATTTTTTGTTTAGAAACCTCATAGGACATTTATTGACCCCAAATATGCTTCTAAGCTTTATAAGGTACCATCAAAGTTCTCTTTTGGAACATAAACATGTATCCCTTGCTTCGCGTTCTACCTTTTGAATAAGTTTGGCAAAAATAGTTTTGTTTAGAAACAATATAGGACATTTTTTGGATCCCCAATATGCTTTCTAAACTTTTATATGGTACACAACAAAGTCCTCTTTTGGAACACAAACTTCTATCCCATGCTTCGCGTTCTATCTTTATTAGAAGTTTTGGGAAAATGTTTTGTTTAGAAACCTCATAGGACATTTTGTGGACCCCAAATATGCTTTCTAAGCTTTTATAAGGTACACATTAAAGTTCTCCTTTGGAACACAAACTTGTATCCCATGCTTCGCGTTCTACCTTATTAAGTAGTTTTGCGAAAATAGTTTGGTTTAGAAACCTCATAGGACATTTATTGGACCCCAAATATGCTTTCTAAGCTTTTATAAGGTACATATTAAAGTTCTCTTTTGGAACACAAACTTGTATCCCATGCTTCGCGTTCTACCTTTATAAGAAGTTTTGCGAAAATAGTTTTGCTTAGAAACCTCATACGACATTTTTTGGAAACCAAATATGATTTCTAAGCTTTTGTAAGGTACATATTAAAGTTCTCTTTTGGAACACAAACTTGTATCCCATGCTTCGCGTTCTACCTTTATAAGAAGTTTTGCGAAAATAGTTTTGCTTAGAAACCTCATATGACATTTTTTGGACCCCAAATATGCTTTCTAAGCTTTTATAAGGTACATATCAAAGTTCTCTTTTGGAACACAAACTTGTATCCCATGCTTCGCGTTCTACCTTTATAAGAAGTTTTGCGAAAATAGTTTTGCTTAGAAACCTCATAGGACATTTTTGGACCCAAATATGCTTTCTAAGCTTTATAAGGTACACATCAAAGTTCTCTTTTGGAACACAAACTTGTATCCCATGCTTTGCGTTCTACTTTATTAGAAGTTTTGGGAAAATTTTTTTGTTAAGAACCTCATAGGACATTTATTGGACCCCATATGCTTTCTAAACTTTTATAAGGTACACATCAAAGTTCTCTTTTGGAACATAAACTTGTATCCTTCTTCGCGTTCTACCTTTTTAAGAAGTTTTGCGAAAATAGTTTTGTTTAGAAACCTCATAGGACATTTATTGGACCCCAAATATGCTTTCTAAGCTTTTATAAGGTACACATTAAAGTTCTCCTTGGTACACAACTGTATCCCATGCTTCGCGTTCTACCTTTACAAGAAGTTTGCGAAAATAGTTTTGTTTAGAAACCTCATAGGACATTTTTGGATCCCCAATATGCTTTCTAACTTTTATAAGGTACACAATAAAGTGCTCTTTTGGAACACAAAGTTGTATCCCATGCTTCGCGTTCAACCTTATAAGAAGTTTTGCGAAAATTTTTGTTTAGAAACCTCATAGGACATTTTTTGGATCCCCAATATGGTTTCTAACTTTTATAAGGTACACAATAAAGTGCTCTTTTGGAACACAAACTTCTATCCCATGCTTCGCGTTTTATCTTTATTAGAAGTTTTGGGAAAATTTTTTGTTTAGAAACCTCATAGGACAATTTTTGGACCCCAAATATGCTTTCTAAGCTTTTATATGGTACATATTAAGTTCTCTTTTGGAACACAAACTGTATCCCATGCTCGCGTTCTACCTTTATAAGAATTTGCGAAAATAATTTTGTTTAGAAACCTCATAGGACATTTTTTGGATCCCCATATGCTTTCTAACTTTTATAAGGTACACAATAAAGTGCTCTTTTGGAACACAAACTTCTATCCATGCTTCGCGTTTTATCTTTATTAGAAGTTTGGGAAAGTTTTTTGTTTAAAATCTCATAGGACTTTTTTGGATCCCAAATATGCTTTCTAAGCTTTTATAAGGTACACATTAAAGTTCTCTTTTGGAACACAAACTTGTATCCCATGCTTCGCGTTCTACCTTTATTAGAAGCTTTGCGAAAATAGTTTTGCTTAGAACCTCATATGACATTTTTGGACCCAAATATGCTTTCTAAGGTTTTTTGAGGTACATATTAAAGTTTTCTTTTGGAACACAAACCTGTATCCCATGCTTCGCGTTTACCTTTATAAGAAGTTTTGCGAAAATATTTTGCTTAGAAACCTCATAGGACATTTTTTGGACCCCAAATATGCTTTCTAAGCTTTTATAAGGTACACATTAAGGTTCTCTTCTGAACACAAACTTGTATCTCATGCTTTGCGTTCTATCTATTAGAAGTTTTGGGAAAATATTTTGTTTAGAAACCTCATAGGACATTATTTGAACCCCAAATATGCTTTCTAAGCTTTTATAGGTACACATCAAAGTTCTCTTTTGGAACATAAACTTGTATCCTTGCTTCGCGTTCTACTTTTGAATAAGTTTGGCGAAAATAGTTTTGTTTAGAAACCTTATAGGACATTTTTGGATCCCCAATATGCTTTCTAACTTTTATAAGGTACACAATAAAGTCCTCTTTTGGAACACAACTTCTATCCCATGCTTCGCGTTCTATCTTTATTAAAGTTTTGGGAAAATGTTTTTTGTTTAGAACCTCATAGACATTTTGTGGACCCCAAATATGCTTTCTAAGCTTTTAAAGGTACACATTAAAGTTCTCCTTGGAACACAAACTTGTATCCCATGCTTCGCGTTCTACCTTATTAAGTACTTTTGCGAAAATAGTTTTGTTTAGAAACCTCATAGGACATTTATTGGACCCCAAATATGCTTTCTAAGCTTTTATAAGGTACATATTAAAGTTCTCTTTTGGAACACAAACTTGTACCCCATGCTTCGCGTTCTACCTTTATAAGAAGTTTTGCGAAAATAGTTTTGCTTAGAAACCTCATAGACATTTTTTGGACCCCAAATATGATTTCTAAGCTTTTGTAAGGTACATATTAAAGTTCTCTTTGGAACACAAACTTGTATCCCATGCTTCACGTCTACCTTTATAAGAGTTTTGCGAAAATAGTTTTGCTTAGAAACCTTATAGGACATTTTTTGGACCCCAAATATGCTTTCTAAGCTTTTATAAGGTACACATTAAAGTTCTCTTTTGGAACACAAACTTGTAGATCATGCTTTGCGTTCTATCTTTATTAGAAGTTTTGGGAAAATATTTTGTTTAGAAACCTCATAGGACATTTATTGGACCCCAAATATGCTTTCTAGCTTTTATAGGTACACAAAAGTTCTCTTTGGAATATAAACTTGTATCCATGCTTCGCGTTCTACCTTTACAAGAAGTTTTGCGAAAATAGTTTTGTTTAGAAACCTCATAGAATTTTTTTGGATCCCCAATATGCTTTCTAAACTTTTATAAGGTACACCATAAAGTGCTCTCTGGACACAAACTTGTATCCCATGCTTCGCGTTCTACCTTTATAAGAATTTTCGAAAATAGTTTTGTTTAGAAACCTCATAGACATTTTTTGGATCCCCAATATGCTTTCTAAACTTTTATAAGGTACACAATAAAGTGCTCTTTTGGAACACAAACTTCTATCCCATGCTTCGCGTTTTATCTTTATTAGAAGTTTTGGGAAAATGTTTTGTTTAGAAATCTCATAGGACATTTTTTGGACCCCAAATATGCTTTCTAATCTTTTATAAGGTACACATTAAAGTTCTCTTTTGGAACACAAACTTGTATCCCATGCTTCGCGTTCTACCTTTATTAGAAGCTTTGCGAAAATAGTTTTGTTAGAAACCTCATAGGACATTTTTTGGATCCCCAATATGCTTTCTAAACTTTTATAAGGTACACAATAAAGTGCTCTTTTGGAACACAAACTTCTATCCCATGCTTCGCGTTTTATCTTTATTAGAAGTTTTGGGAAAATTTTTTGTTTAGAAATCTCATAGGACATTTTTTTGGACCCCAAATATGCTTTCTAAGCTTTTATAAGGTACACATTAAAGTTCTCTTTTGGAACACAAACCTGTATCCCATGCTTCGCGTTTTACCTTTATATGAAGTTTTGCGAAAATAGTTTAGCTTAGAAACCTCATAGGACATTTTTTGGACCCCAAATATGCTTTCTAAGCTTTATAAGGTCACATTAAAGTTCTCTTTTGGAACACAAACTGTATCTCATGCTTTGCGTTCTATCTTTTTAGAAGTTTTGGGAAAATATTTTGTTTGAAACCTCATAGGACATTTATTGGACCCCAAATATGCTTTCTAAGCTTTTATAAGGTACACATCAAGTTCTCTTTTGAATAAAACTTGTATCCCTTGCTTCGCGTTCTCTACCTTTTGAATAAGTTTGGCGAAAATAGTTTTGTTTAGAAACCTCATAGGACATTTTTTGGATCCCCAATATGCTTTCTAAACTTTTATAAAGTACACAATAAAGTGCTCTTTTGGAACACAAACTTCTATCCCATGTTCGCGTTCTATCTTTATTAGAAGTTTTAGGAAAATGTTTTGTTTAGAAACCTCATAGGACATTTTGTGGACCCCAAATATGCTTTCTAAGCTTTTATAAGGTACACATTAAAGTTCTCCTTTGGAACACAAACTTGTATCCCATGCTTCGCGTTCTACCTTTATAAGAAGTTTTGCGAAAATAGTTTTGCTTACAAACCTCATAGGACATTTTTTGGACCCCAAATATGCTTTCTAAGCTTTTATAAGGTACACATCAAAGTTCTCTTTTAGAACACAAACTTGTATCCCATGCTTCGCGTTCTACCTTTATAAGAAGTTTTGCAAAAATAGTTTTGCTTAGAAACCTCATAGGACATTTTTTGGACCCCAAATATGCTTTCTAAGCTTTTATAAGTACACATCAAAGTTCTCTTTGGAACACAAACTTGTATCCCATGCTGTGCGTTCTATCTTTATTAGAAGTTTTGGAAAATAGTTTTGTTAAAACTCATAGGACATTTATTGATCCCAAATATGCTTTCTAAACTTTTATAAGGTACACTCAAAGTTCTCTTTTGGAACATAAACTAGTATCCCTTGCTTCGCGTTCTACCTTTAAGAAGTTTGCGAAAATAGTTTTGTTTAGAAACCTCATAGGACATTTATTGGACCCCAAATATGCTTTCTATGCTTTTATAAGACACATTAAAGTTCTCCTTTGGAACACAAACTTGTATCCCATGCTTCGCGTTCTACCTTTACAAGAAGTTTTGCGAAAATAGTTTTGTTTAGAACCTCATAGGAATTTTTTGGATCCCCAATATGCTTTCTAAACTTTTATAAGGTACACATAAGTGTGCTCTTTTGGAACACAAACTTGTATCCCATGCTTCGCGTTCTACCTTTATAGAAGTTTTGCGAAAATAGTTTTGTTTAGAAACCTCATAGGACATTTTTGGATCCCCAATATGCTTTCTAAACTTTTATAAGGTACACATAAAGTGCTCTTTTGGAACACAACTTCTATCCCATGCTTCGCGGTTTATCTTTATTAGAAGTTTGGGAAAATGTTTTGTTTAGAATCTCATAGGACTTTTTTGGACCCCAAATATGCTTTCTAATCTTTTATAAGGTAACATTAAGTTCTCTTTTGGAACACAAACTTGTATCCCATGCTTCGCGTTCTACCTTTATTAGAAGCTTTGCGAAAATTTTGTTAGAAACCTCATAGGACATTTTTTGGATCCCCAATATGCTTTCTAACTTTTATAAGCTACACAATAAAGTGCTCTTTTGGAACACAAACTTCTATCCCATGCTTCGCGTTTTATCTTTATTAGAAGTTTTGGGAAAATTTTTTGTTTAGAAATCTCATAGGACATTTTTTTGGACCCCAAATATGCTTTCTAAGCTTTTATAAGGTACACATTAAAGTTCTCTTTTGGAACACAAACCTGTATCCCATGCTTCGCGTTTTACCTTTAAGAAGTTTTGGCGAAAATAGTTTAGCTTAGAAACCTCATAGGACATTTTTGGACCCCAATATGCTTTCTAAGCTTTTATAAGGTACACATTAAAGTTCTCTTTTGGAACACAAACTTGTATCTCATGCTTTGCGTTCTATCTTTATTAATGTTTTGGGAAAATAGTTTTGTTTAGAAACCTCATAGGACATTTATTGAACCCCAAATATGCTTTCTAAGCTTTTATAAGGTACACATCAAAGTTCTCTTTGGAACATAAACTTGTATCCCTTGCTTCGCGTCTACCTTTTGAATAAGTTTGGGGAAATGTTTTTGTTAGAACCTCATAGGACATTTTGTGGACCCCAAATATGTTCTAAGCTTTTATAAGGTACACATTAAGTTCTCTTTTGGAACACAAACTTGTATCCCTGCTTCGCGTTCTACCTTATAAGAAGTTTTGCGAAAATAGTTTTGCTTAGAAACCTCATAGACATTTTTTGGACCCCAAATATGCTTTCTAACGTTTATAAGGTACACATCAAGTTCTCTTTGGAACATAAACTTGTATCCCATGCTTCGCGTTCTACCTTTATAAGAAGTTTTGCAAAATAGTTTTGTTTGAAAACCTCATAGAACATTTTTGGACCCCAATATGCGTTCTAAGCTTTTATAAGGTACACATAAAGTTCTCCTTTTGGACACAAACTTGTATCCCATGTTGCTTCGATCTTTATTAGAAGTTTTGGAAAATAGTTTTGTTAAGAAACCTCATAGGACATTTATTGGACCCCAAATATGCTTTCTAAACTTTTATAAGGTACACATCAAAGTTCTCTTTTGGAACATAAACTAGTATCCCTTGCTTCGCGTTCTTCCTTTTTAAGAAGTTTTGCGGAAAATAGTTTTGTTTAGAAACCTCATAGGACATTTATTGGACCCCAAATATGCTTTCTATGCTTTTATAAGGTACACATTAAAGTTCTCCTTTGGAACACAAACTTGTATCCATGCTTCGCGTTCTCCTTTACAAGAAGTTTTGGCGAAAATAGTTGTTTAGAAACCTCATAGGAATTTTTTTGGATCCCCAATATGCTTTCTAAACTTTTATAAGGTACACAATAAAGTGCTCTTTTGGAACACAAACTTGTATCCCATGCTTCGCGTTCTACTACTTTATAAGAAGTTTTGCGAAAATAGTTTTGTTAGAAACCTCATAGGACATTTTTTGGACCCCAATATGCTTTCTAATTTTATAAGGTACACATAAAGTGCTCTTTTGGAACAACAAACTTCTATCCCATGCTTCGCGTTTATCTTTATTAGAAGTTTTGGGCAAATTTTTTGTTTAGAAATCTCATAGGACATTTTTTGGACCCCAAATATGCTTTCTAAGCTTTTATAAGGTACACATTAAGTTCTCTTTTGGAACACAAACTTGTATCCCATGCTTCGCGTTCTACCTTATTAAAGCTTTGCGAAAATAGTTTTGCTTAGAAACCTCATAGGACATTTTTTGGACCCAAATATGCTTTCTAAGGTTTTTTGAGGTACATATTAAAGTTCTCTTTTGGAACACAAACCTGTATCCATGCTTCGCGTTTTCCTTATAAGAAGTTTTGCGAAAATAGTTTAGCTTAGAAATCTCATAGGACATTTTTTGGACCCCAAATGCTTTCTAAGCTTTATAAGGTACACATTAAAGTTCTCTTTTGGAACACAAACTTGTATCTCATGCTTTGCGTTCTATCTTTTTAGAAGTTTTGGGAAAATAGTTTTGTTTAGAACCTCATAAGACATTTATTGGACCCCAAATATGCTTTCTAAGCTTTTATAAGGTACACATCAAAGTTCCCTTGGAACATAAACTTGTATCCCTTGCTTCGCGTTCTACTTTTGAATAAGTTTTGCGAAAATAGTTTTGTTTAGAAACCCATAGGAAATTTTTTGGATCCCCAATATGCTTTCTAAACTTTTATAAGGTACACAATAAGTGCTCTTTTGGAACACAACTTCTATCCCATGCTTCGCGTTCTATCTTTATTAGAAGTTTTGGAAAATAGTTTTGTTTAGAAACCTCATAGGACATTTTGGTAGACCCCAAATATGCTTTCTTAGCTTTTCTAAGGTACACATTAAAGTTCTCTTTGGAATACAAACTTGTATCCCATGCTTCGCTTCTACCTTTATAAGAAGTTTTGCGAAAATAGTTTGTTGAAACCTCATAGGGCTTTTTTTTTCGATCCCCAATTGCTTTCTAACTTTTATAATACACAATAAAGTGCTCTTTTGGAACACAAACTTCTATCCCATGCTTCGCGTTTTATCTTTATTAAAGTTTTGGGAAAATTTTTTGTTTAGAAATCTCATAGGACATTTTTTGGACCCCAAATATGCTTTCTAAGCTTTTATAAGATACACATTAAAGTTCTCTTTTGGAACACAAACCTGTATCCCATGCTTCGCGTTTAACCTTTATAAGAGTTTTGCGAAAATAGTTTAGCTTAGAAACCTCATAGGACATTTTTTGGACCCCAAAATATGCTTTCTAAACTTTTATAAGGTACACATAAAGTTCTCTTTTGAACACAAACTTGTATCCATGCTTTGCGTTCTATCTTTATTAGAAGTTTTGGGAAAATATTTTGTTTAGAAACCTCATAGGACATTTATTGGACCCAAATATGCTTTCTAACTTTTATAAGGTACACATCAAAGTTCTCTTTTGGAATATCAACTTGTATCCCTTGCTTCGCGTTCTACCTTTAATAAGTTGGCGAAAATAGTTTTGTTAGAACCTCATAGGACATTTTTTGGATCCCCAATATGCTTCAAACTTTTATAAGTACACAATAAAGTGCTCTTTTGGAACACAAACTTCTATCCCATGGAAAGCGTTCTATCTTTATTAGAATTTTAGGAAAATGTTTTGTTTAGAAACCTCATAGGACTTTTGTGGACCCCAAATATGCTTTCTAAGCTTTATAAGGTACACATTAAAGTTCTCCTTGGAACACAAACTTGTATCCCATGCTTCGCGTTCTACCTTTATAAGAATTTTTGCGAAAATAGTTTTGCTTACAAACCTCATAGGACATTTTTGGACTCCAAATGCTTTCTAAGCTTTTATAAGGTACACATCAAAGTTCTCTTTTAGAACACAAACTTGTATCCCATGCTTCGCGTTCTACCTTTATAAGAAGTTTTGCAAAAATAGTTTTGCTTAGAAACCTCATAGGACATTTTTTGGACCCCAAATATGCTTTCTAAGCTTTTATAAGGTACACATCAAAGTTCTCTTTTGGAACACAAACTTGTATCCCATGCTTTGCGTTCTATCTTTATTAGAAGTTTTGGGAAAATAGTTTTGTTAAGAAACCTCATAGGACATTTATTGGATCCCAAATATGCTTTCTAAACTTTTATAAGGTACACATCAAAGTTCTCTTTTGGAACATAAACTAGTATCCCTTGCTTCGCGTTCTACCTTTTTAAGAAGTTTTGCGAAAATAGTTTTGTTTAGAAACCTCATAGGACAATTATTGGTCCACACCCAATAGCTTTCTAGGCTTTATAAGTACACATTAAAGTTCTCCTTTGGAACAGAAACTTGTATCCCATGCTTCGCGTTCTACCTTTACAAGAAGTTTTGCGAAAATAGTTTTGTTTAGAAACCTCATAGGAAATTTTTTGGATCCCCAATATGCTTTCTAAACTTTTATAAGGTACACAATAAAGTGCTCTTTTGGAACACAAACTTGTATCCCATGCTTCGCGTTCTACCTTTATAAGAAGTTTTGCGAAAATAGTTTTGTTTAAAACCTCATAGGACATTTTTTGGATCCCCAATATGCTTTCTAAACTTTTATAAGGTACACAATAAAGTGCTCTTTTGGAACACAAACTTCTATCCCATGCTTCGCGTTTTATCTTTATTAGAAGTTTTGGGAAAATGTTTTGTTTAGAAATCTCATAGGACATTTTTTGGACCCCAAATATGCTTTCTAATCTTTTATAAGGTACACATTAAAGTTCTCTTTTGGAACACAAACTGTATCCCATGCTTCGCGTCTACCTTTATTAGAAGCTTTGCGAAAATAGTTTTGTTAGAAACCTCATAGGACATTTTTTGGATCCCCAATATGCTTTCTAAACTTTTATAAGGTACACAATAAAGTGCTCTTTGGAACACAAACTTATCCCAATGCTTCGCGTTTTATCTTTTTATTAGAAGTTTTGGGAAAATTTTTGTTTAGAATTCTCATAGGACATTTTTTTTGGTATGCTATTGTATTCTAGCTTTTATAAGGTACACATTAAGTTCTCTTTTGGAACACAAACCTGTATCCCACGTTCGCGTTTTACCTTTATAAGAAGTTTTGCGAAAATAGTTTAGCTTAGAAACCTCATAGGACATTTTTTGGACCCCAAATATGCTTTCTAAGCTTTTATAAGGTACACATTAAAGTTCTCTTTGGAACACAAACTTGTATCTCATGCTTTGCGTTAATCTTTATTAGAAGTTTTGGGAAAATAGTTTTGTTTAGAAACCTCATAGGACATTTATTGAACCCCAAATATGCTTTCTAAGCTTTTATAAGGTACACATCAAAGTTCTCTTTTGGAACACAAACTTGTATCCCTGCTTCGCGTTCTACCTTTTGAATAAGTTGGGGGAAAAATGTTTTGTTTAGAAACCCATAGGACATTTGTGGACCCCAAATATGCTTCTAAGCTTTTATAAGGTACACATTAAAGTTCTCCTTTGGAACACAAACTTGTATCCCATGCTTCGCGTTCTACCTTTTAAGAAGTTTGCGAAAATAGTTTTGCTTAGAAACCTCATAGGACATTTTTTGGACCCAAATATGCTTTCTAAGCTTTTATAAGGTACACATCAAAGTTCTCTTTGGAACACAAACTTGTATCCATGCTTCGCGTTCTACTTTATAAGAAGTTTTGCAAAAATAGTTTTGCTTAGAAACCTCATAGAACATTTTTTGGACCCCAAATATGCTTTCTAAGCTTTTATAAGGTACACATCAAAGTTCTCTTTTGGAACACAAACTTGTATCCCATGCTTTGCGTTCTATCTTTATTAGAAGTTTTGGGAAAATAGTTTTGTTAAGAAACCTCATAAGACATTTATTGGACCCCAAATATGCTTTCTAAACTTTTATAAGGTACACATCAAAGTTCTCTTTTGGAACATAAACTAGTATCCCTTGCTTCGCGTTCTTCCTTTTTAAGAAGTTTTGCGAAAATAGTTTTGTTTAGAAACCTCATAGGACATTTATTGGACCCCAAATATGCTTTCTATGCTTTTATAAGGTACACATTAAAGTTCTCCTTTGGAACACAAACTTGTATCCCATGCTTCGCGTTCTACCTTTACAAGAAGTTTTGCGAAAATAGTTTTGTTTAGAAACCTCATAGGAAATTTTTTGGATCCCCAATATGCTTTCTAAACTTTTATAAGGTACACAATAAAGTGCTCTTTTGGAACACAAACTTGTATCCCATGCTTCGCGTTCTACCTTTATAAGAAGTTTTGCGAAAATAGTTTTGTTAGAAACCTCATAGGACATTTTTTGGATCCCCAATATGCTTTCTAAACTTTTATAAGGTACACAATAAAGTGCTCTTTTGGAACACAAACTTCTATCCCATGCTTCGCGTTTTATCTTTATTAGAAGTTTTGGGAAAATTTTTTGTTTAGAAATCTCATAGGACATTTTTTTGGTCCCCAAATATGCTTTCTAAGCTTTTATAAGGTACATATTAAAGTTCTCTTTTGGAACACAAACTTGTATCCCATGCTTCGCGTTCTACCTTATTAGAAGCTTTGCGAAAATAGTTTTGCTTAGAAACCCATAGGACATTTTTGGACCAAATATGCTTTCTAAGGTTTTTTGAGGACATATTAAAGTTCTCTTTTGGACACACAAACCTGTATCCCATGCTTCGCGTTTTACCTTATAAGAAGTTTTGCGAAAATAGTTTAGCTTAGAAACCTCATAGGACATTTTTGGACCCCAAATATGCTTTCTAAGCTTTTATAAGGTACACATTAAAGTTCTCTTTGGAACACAAACTTGTATCTATGCTTTGCGTTCTATCTTTATTAGAAGTTTTGGGAAAATAGTTTTGTTTAGAAACCTCATAGGACATTTATTGAACCCCAAATATGCTTTCTAAGCTTTTTAAGGTACACATCAAAGTTCTCTTTTGGAACATAAACTTGTATCCCTTGCTTCGCGTTCTACCTATTTAATAAGTTTGGCGGAAATAGTTTTGTTTGAACCTATAGGACATTTTTGGATCCCCAATATGCTTTCTAAACTTTATAAGGTACACAATAAAGTCCTCTTTGGAACACAAACTTCTATCCCATGCTTCACGTTCTATCTTTATTAGAAGTTTGGGAAAATGTTTTGTTTAGAAACCTCATAGGACATTTGTGGACCCCAAATATGCTTTCTAAGCTTTTATAAGGTACACATTAAAGTTCTCCTTTGGAACACAAACTTGTATCCCATGCTTCGCGTTCTACCTATTAAGTAGTTTTGCGAAAATAGTTTTGTTTAGAAACCTCATAGGACATTTATTGGACCTCAAATATGCTTCTAAGCTTTTATATGGTACATATTAAAGTTCTCTTTTGGAACATAAACTTGTATCCCATGCTTCGCGTTCTACCTTTATAGAAGTTTTGCGAAATAGTTTTGCTTAGAAAACCTCATAGGACATTTTTTGGGACCCAAAATATGATTTCTAAGCTTTTGTAAGGTACATATTAAAGTTCTCTTTTGGAACACAAACTTGTATCCCATGCTTCGCGTTCTACCTTTATAAGAAGGTTTGCGAAAATAGTTTTGCTTAGAAACCTCATTGGACATTTTTGGACCCCAAATATGCTTTCTAAGCTTTATAAGGTACACATCAAAGTTCTCTTTTGGAACACAAACTTGTATCCCATGCTTCGCGTTCTACCTTTATAAGAAGTTTTGCGAAAATAGTTTTGCTTAGAAACCTCATATTACATTTTTTGGACCCCAAATATGCTTTCTAAGCTTTTATAAGGTACACATCAAAGTTCTCTTTTCGAACACAAACTTGTATCCCATGCTTTGCGTTCTATCTTTATTAGAAGTTTTGGGAAAATATTTTTGTTAAGAAACCTCATATGATGAGGCCATCGAACCAGAACCCATACCAACGGTTAGAGAAGCTCCCATGACACGGTCTAGAACAGGAGGGATCAGGGAAGGTTTCAATCTAGCCGTACAAGACATATTGGATGTCTTTTAACCAGAAGAGCCACATGATCAACTAGATAGCAATGGAAGCCTATCTTAATGGCAGGAGGTAACGACTTCAATACCAAGGAGCCTCAAATGGAAGACATCGTACAAGGACTTCAAGAACTCACGATTAAAGGCATAGAAGAGGCCAAAGAGGACCAGGATCAAGATCAAGTCAAGAGCATTCGACCATGGACCATGCTGCATCAGAATCAGGTATTTTGTATTTTGTGATCAATGCAGGTAACATGGACCAGCCCAATGGTTAGAGCTACGCATCCAAGCCTCAGAGGTGCCAAGTTCAAGCCGCACCAAACTTCTTTTATTTTTGCTTAGCTAGTTTCCTTTCTTGTTTTCTCGGCCTTAAGCCACAAAGTGTTAGTTTGCGTTTCCTTATTTCTTTTTATATTGGTCCTGTCGTTTAGAGTCTTTCCTTTTCTTGCTTGAGTCGACCTTAGGTCATAGCTGAAGAGCATATTAATAAGGCTCCCCTGCAGCATTGTAAGGACACCTTTTTACCATAAATCAATAAACGCAGTTCTTGTCTAAAGCTTAAGCCGCCGTCGCTAGCTAGATCTTTGCTCTTGTTCTTGTGTGTGGATTCACCAAGGCAAGTGTGTGTGCAGTATCAGAGTTCCTTCATAGCTCTGTGGTGCTCTTCGATCCTCATCACTTCCATCAACCGATTCAACAAGGGAGAGCGTCAAAGCCAACTTTTTTAGATCCCATCCCTCAAGGCGCGTGTTCAACAAGTCTTGAGTCCATCTTTCGCCCATCCATTGACCCACAAGAGAGAGCGTTGAAAGCCAGCTTGTGTTTCCCATCCCACCATCTATCCTTCCTAGAACCGAGTTCAATCATCTGGTATCAGAGCCGAAGGTCCACAACCTTTGGTTCATTCTTTCCTTTTTCCTTGTTCGATTTGTTTCCTTTGTTTTCGTTTGCTCTTGTTTTAGTTAAAAAAAAGTATAAAAACGAATCTGTTTGCTTTTCATTTTGTTTCTTGATTAGTTAAAAAAAGAAAAAGAAAGAGAGTCATATTGCTTTGCTTTGAGTAATCGTGTTTGTTTGTTTCCATCGAGTACTTGCTTATTAGTCTAAGTTGTTGTGGTTGTGTGTTCGTGTTGCTTGTTGAATAGACTTGCCCATTAGCCGCCGACTTGTGCTCTTAGATCATTAGGTTAGTTCTTGTGCGAGTTGTGTCTTTTTCCTTTCTTGTTTAGCCGAGTTATTGTGTTTCCTTTTCTGTTCTGCCGAGTTACTTATTTTCCTTTTTGCTTTTGCTTGCTTTCCTTTTTCGTTTGAGTCAAGTTTAAGAGTATTACGCGTTGGTGCTTTGACAACTTGTTGTTTTTGTATAAGTGCGAGAGAAAACCACAGGTTAAATGGGGAGACTTGGGAGGCAATCAAACGGGGAACCAACCCATTGACCTAACCCAACTAATGGCAGCTATGCGAGAAGAGGTGAGGAATGCCGTGGGAACTCTGGTAGAGAGCTTTGGAACCAGGCTGGACCGCTTGGAAACAACCACGAGAAGAGAACCTATCCGCAACATCTACCAACCAAGAAGGAATCAAAGAGATGATTCACAATGATGAAGACATGCGGAGCTAGATGATGATGATCCACCTGATCAAGACCAGCGAAAAAAACCAAGACGCCGAGCTAACTTCCGAGGGAGAAGAGATGGCGAGGACAACACCAGAGGAAAGAACCATGAGATTAAACTAACCCCACCTACTTTTGCAGGCAAGTCCGATCCTGAAGTCTACATGGACTGGGAGAGGCGCATGGAGTATATCTTCGATTGTTATGGCTACAATGAGAACAAAAAGGTAGCTGTGGCAGCTGCTCAACTCACGGAGAATGCCTATCCTGGGGGGATAGAGCCGTGGCAGATCGGAGGAAGGCAACGATTTGGACCTATTGCAAGATGGGCGACATGAAGTATCTCTTAAGGTCAAGGTACATTCCTGATCATTATATCAGAGACCTACAAAAACGTTTTCGTAAGTTATCTCAGGGATCAAGGACCGTGGATGAGTACTTTGAGGAGTTTGAGAAGCTCATGAACTCATTGGAGCTGGAGGAGTCCGAAGAAGCAATCATGGCACAATTCACTGATGGGCTCCAAGACCGAATTGCTAGAAAGGTAGAAAGAGCTCAATACACTAGACTACATGAGCTACTACACTTGGCGGTTCAAGTAGAGAAGCAGTAAAGAAGAAGACAGCTCAAACAAATCGGAGCAGAACACAACTGGGGCTTCAGGTAGCAAGACGGTTGACAAAGGCAAGGCTGTGGAGGTTGAATCACGGTTTAAGGGAAAGTTCAATGATCAAACCAAAACCAACCGACCAGAGCAAGGTAAGCCTTCTAATGCCAATCAAAGAACTCGTGATATCACAGTTTTAAGTGTCAGGGTAGAGGGCACATGGCAAAGGAATGCCCAAACCAAAGAGTGATGATCATGAACGCTGCTGGAGACTATGAGTCTCAAGAAGAGCGAGAGACCACGGATGAGGAACAAGATGAAGATGCTGAGTATGCAGATATTGGAGAGATGCTAGTCACTAGGCGTGTCCTGAGTGTAATGCTAGACCCTGAAGCAACAGCTCAAAGAGAGAACCTCTTCCACACTCGGTTGTACCATCAAAACCAAGGTATGTAATTTGGTTATTGATGGAGGATCTTGTACTAACGTGGCTAGTAAGTTTATGGTGTCCAAGCTTGGTCTTGAGACGACTAAACACCCCAGGCCTTATAAGCTGCAATGGCTAGACAACAAGACTCAATTGAAGGTCACGGAACAAGTCACTATACCTTTCAGCGTGGGCAAGTACCAAGATGAAGTGTTGTGCGATGTTCTTCCCATGCAAGCTGGCCACATTCTACTTGGGAGACCATGGCAATTTGACAGAGCTAAATTGCACAATGGGCGTACCAACTTCTATTCTTTTACTCACAAGGATAGAAAGTACAACCTAGCTCCCTTGAAACCAGCTGAAGTGCGTGAGCTTCAATCAAAAATGGACAAGGAAACACAGGTAAGTAAGACTAGCCTTTATGTTCTTCTGGTTCCGTTTGTAAGACCCTCATTTCCGAGGGCACTGTGCTACTAATGTTGTACAAAGATTGCTTGAGTACAGATTATCAGGAACTAAAACTTCCAAGCGAAGTACAAGCTGGTTAGACAAGTTTTAGATGTGTTTCCAGAAGAAATACCAGCCGGTTTACCCCTATACGAGGCATAGAGCACAGATAGACTTGGTGCCTGGATCAGCTTTACCCAACAAGCCAGCTATAGGATGAATCCGGAGGAGAGCAAAGAGTTAGAACGGAAAGTTCAAGACCTCATGGACAAAGGCTACATCAGAGAAAGCTTGAGTCCGTGTGCAGTACGGTTCTATTGGTACCAAAGAAGGATGGTACATGGAGAATGTGTGTAGATTGCCGAGCAATCAACAACATTACCATTAAGTACCGGCACCCTATTCCAAGACCTGGACGATATGCTAGACGAATTAAGTGGAGCTATATCTTTTCAAAGGTGGATTTGAAGAGTGGCTATCACCAAGTTTGAATGCGTGAAGGTGATGAATGGAAGACTGCTTTCAAAACCAAGCAAGGTCTTTACGAGTGGTTGGTTATGCCTGATATGATCCTGAGAAGTAGTAAAGACAGACGTTCAATGTTTGGATAATATCTTCTCAACCACAAGGCTTCTACGCGTGAAACCAACTGGAGAATGTGCTCAGCTCAATTACGGAGCTCCGCGAAGAAGAATCAAGTCAAACAGAGTAAAGATTAAGGAGTTAACCAAGTTACAAGTCAGGTGATTTCCAGTTACGCGATTCAGACATGTGGGCAGTCAAAAATTAATTCCGACCAGACCAGATTGAATCAAGCTACAAATCAAATTGTTCTACAATCTTGGCCCATCATAGAAGCCCATAAAATTTGTTTCAGCCCAAAACCATTGAAGGAAGACTCATTTTTCGTCCAGATTCAAAGAGCATTTAATTATGTGTGTTTCTCTCTCTTACATGCAAAGAAGAGTTTGAATTTCAACTCCCAAGTTGTGCTGCATGTTGAGATTCTTTTATGGACGAAATTGCTTGTAATTCTCTATATAAAGATCCCCAAAATCATCAATAAAATCAACCTATCTTTTTATCAAAAACTCTTTCAAGTTAGGTTCATCTCTTTGGTGTGTCATATCCAAAGAAATCCTCAATGCTTTTAGTGTGTAATATCTAAGAGTATTGAGAGGTAAATCAGGAGTCTTCCGCAGCTCCTGTGTGACCATTCGATCCATCTCTCTATCCATTCCTTGTTGGTGCGTCATATCCAGCAAGTTGTCGATCCCTTTGGTGCGTAATATCCAGAGAATCGATCCGCCGGTAATCAGGAGTCTTCCGCAACTTCTGTGTCACCATTCACTACACATCCTTTGATCTTTGAGACTTCACAGTTTCATGGATGCAAAGTTTATCCCTTTCACCACCTTAGAGTGCCGACTCCTTGGGAGGTTCGTTTCATTTGGTATCAGAGCACCACTCTAAGTCTGGTTTTATCCTTCTATCTTTCTTCCCTCTTCTCACCTCTTCATCTTATCTTCTTCCATCTTCTGTTTCTATTTTTATTTGTGTTTGTCAAATGGGGATAGAGATATGCTTGGGGTGTAGTCTTCTCTTTTTATAAGCCAGATTTGAGGGCAAATCTTTTTTTCAAGAGGGAGGGGATGATATGATCCTGAGAAGTAGTAAAGACAGACGTTCAATGTTTGGATAATATCTTCTCAACCACAAGGCTTCTACGCGTGAAACCAACTGGAGAATGTGCTCAGCTCAATTACGGAGCTCCGCGAAGAAGAATCAAGTCAAACAGAATAAAGATTAAGGAGTTATCCAAGTTACAAGTCAGGTGATTTCCAGTTACGCGATTCAGACATGTGGGCAGTCAAAAATTAATTCCGACCAGACCAGATTGAATCAAGCTACAAATCAAATTGTTCTACAATCTTGGCCCATCATAGAAGCCCATAAAATTTGTTTCAGCCCAAAACCATTGAAGGAAGACTCATTTTTCGTCCAGATTCAAAGAGCATTAATTTTGGTGTCTTTCTCTCTTACATGCAAAGAAGAGTTTGAATTTCAACTCCCAAGTGTGCTGCATGTTGAGATTCTTTTATGGACGAAATTGCTTGTAATTCTCTATATAAAGATCCCCAAAATCATCAATAAAATAACTATCTTTTTATCAAAAACTCTTTCAAGTTAGGTTCATCTCTTTGGTGTGTCATATCCAAAGAAATCCTCAATGCTTTTAGTGTGTAATATCTAAGAGTATTGAGAGGTAAATCAGGAGTCTTCCGCAGCTCCTGTGTGACCATTCGATCATCTCTCTATCCATTCCTTGTTGGTGCGTCATATCCAGCAAGTTGTCGATCCCTTTGGTGCGTAATATCCAGAGAATTGATCCGCCGGTAAATCAGGAGTCTTCCGCAGCTTCTGTGTCACCATTCACTCCACATCCTTTGATCTTTGATACCTCACGGTTTCTTTGAGGCAAAGTTTATCCCTTTCACCACCTTAGAGTGCCGACTCCTTGGAGGTTCGTTTCATTTGGTATCAGAGCACCACTCTAAGTCTGGTTTTATCCTTCTATCTTTCTTCCATCTTCTCACCTCTTCATCTTCTCTTCTTCCATCTTCTGTTTCTATTTTTTATTGTGTTTGTCAAAATGGGGATAGAGATATTGCTTGGGGTGTAGTCTTCTCTTTTATAAGCCAGATTTGAGGGCAAATCTTTTTTTCAGAGGGAGGGGATGATATGATCCTGAGAAGTAGTAAAGATATACGTTCAATGTTCGGATATATCTTTAAGGGATTATTGCGGAATTAATAGAGTATTACTTGAAGAATTTAAGTGAGGAAAACGAGTTTAGTGAAGAACCATAATGAAGAACATGAGTGAGATAGCTTAAAGTGAGAGAGAAGAAGTAAGGATTAATGGTTTCCTTAAGTGTGTATTACAATGACGATCAACCTCTTAATATATAAGAAGAGAGGAGTGATCACGATCTAGATTTGTAATGAGTGAAGAGAAGTGCTTTGTACAATAAACAAATAAAAGGTAGAGCATGTGCTTAAAGAAAGTAGATCGAGCACATGGAGGTGTAGACAGCATCATGGTGGCTTTTGTGTGATCGGTTGCTCTCACATGGTGGTCTCTCCAACCGATCAAGGTAACTCCATTTACCTTCTTAACTTTCGTCCAAGGTAAGTTCCTTCTTACTTTCACCTCTTTTACATTTCACTTCTTACTTTTTTACTTCTTACTTTTACTGCACTCTTTCCACCTTTTGTTTAACTCTCTTTTATTGGTTAAGATAGAAAGGTTCATGTGATCTTGGTGTAATCACGCATTTGGCTCAACACTCCCCCTCAAGCTTTAGCCAATGAGAATGGTAAAGCTTGGAACCGTGAGAGATCACCTCATTAAAAACCTCAGTGTGTAAAACCACATGGGATAAAACCATACCAAGGAAAAGAGTATGACCTTTCACGATTAGGGAAGTTCAAGCCAAGATTATATCTGTGAGTCCAAGCTTTGAATGAATGAACTCACTGATCTTCTGAGAAGCTGCCTTGGTGAAGATATCTGCTAACTGATCCGAGCTCCTTGTGTAGCAAGGTAAGATAACTCCCAGCTGGACTTGTTCTCTTACTTTGTGGCAATCGGCTTCAATGTGTTTAGTCCTCTCATGAAACACAGAATTGGAGGCTATGTGTATTGCGGCTTGATTATCACAATGCATGGTGATTGGCGTTTGTTGATCAATGCCAAAGTCTTTAAGTAGATTCTTCAACCACATTAGCTCAGTAGTCAATCTTCTCATGGCTCTATACTCAGCTTCAGCACTTGAACATGCAACCACCTTTTGTTTCTTGCTCTTCCAAGTCACCAGATTTCCTCCAATGAAAGTGCAATAGCCTGTGGTTGATCTCCTGTCTTCTCGGTCACCAGCCCAATCTGCATCACAATAGCCAACAATTTCTGTGCTTTGATTGCCTCCCATCCAGATTCCTTGACCACTGGTGTTTCTCAAGTATCTCAGAATGCGATTCACCATGTTCCAATGATGAACCTTTGGTGCCTTCATATGTTGGCTCACCTGATTCACAGAGAAACATAGATCCGGTCTGGTTATAGTTAGATATATTAACTTTCCAACCATCCTTCTATATTGTGTGTCATCTTCATATAGCTCATCTTCAGGCTCCCCTTTACGGTCTACTTTGTAGTCGTCCTCTAAGGGTGTTTTAGCTGGCCTTGTACCTAAGTCTCCTGCTTCATTTAAAAGGTCAAGTGCATATTTTCTTGGGATAGAAATAAGCCTTCTTCTGACCTACACACTTCAATGCCCAGAAAATATTTCAGTTTTCCTAAGTCTTTAATATCAAACTTTGATTTTAAATAGACCTTAGTTTCACTGATGCCTTCCTTGTCATCCCCTGAGATGATTATGTCATCTACATACACGAGGATGACCACTCTACCTCTTTGGCCGGTTTGCGTGAACAAGGTGTTGTCTGCTTCTGATCTTGTGAAGCCACGATCTAGCAAAACTCTGCTCAGCTTTTGATACCAAGCTCTTGGAGATTGTTTCAAGCCGTATATGGCTTTTCTTAGTCTTAAGACTTTTCCGGGACTGATACTTTCTTCAAGACCTGGTGGTGGTGTCATGTAGACTTCTTCCTCAAGTTCTCCTTGTAAGAAAGCATTTTTAACGTCCATTTGCCAAAGCTCCCAATCAAGATTCACGGCCAATGATAGAACCACTCTAACCGTGTGCAACTTGGCAACTGGTGCAAAAGTATCCATGTAGTCTTCTCCATAGGTTTGAGTAAAGCCTCTTGCTACAAGTCTAGCCTTGTGTCTTTCTATATCACCATTACTCTTGTATTTGATAGTAAAGACCCATCGTGAGCTCACCGGTTTCTTTCCTTTTGGTAAGGTTGCCTCATCCCACGTATGGTTCCTCTTCATAGCTCCCACTTCATCTCCTACTGCATCTCGCCATACATCAAGTTCTATGGCTTCTTCATATGTCTTTGGAACTTCTCCTTGTATTAATGCTCCCATAAAGACTTGATGTTCTCTCGGAAAGTGTGCAAACGAGCAGGTGATTTGAGTTGGATGAGCTACAGCATTGTTATTGTAGTACACTCTAGTGTTGATCCAGTTGGATGGGTCCTTCCGCACACGCTGGCTGCGTCTCAAGACAACTGGCTCTGGTTCAGGAGCTGGCTCTGGTTCAGGTTCCTCGTCAATAATGGGAGCTGCCTCTTGATCATGGCCATTGTCCTCTTGCTGGACCGAAGCTGGTTCATGAGTTCCTTCTTGTTCTGCCTCATTCCTAGCCGTGTTACTGTCACTGCCCCCTTCATGATCAACCGGGGTAGCTTCCATAGAGTCAGGTGGAGTATCCTGGGACTTTGAAGAATGTCTAGGGAGAATTACTCCAAGACGATCCAAGAGTGTCCTCAGATTAGTAGCCGGTCTGAAGATGTGTGAGACAGGTCTTGGAGATTCTCCCAGTTCTTCCTGTAAAATCCTTCTGTCTCTATGAACTTCACATCACGTGATACAATCACTTTTCTAGTGTCCGGAATATAGCATTTGTAGCCTTTCTGACTTGTGGAGTATCCAATGAACATTCCTTTGCTGCTTTTAGCATCCAACTTGTTTCTTTTGTCTCCTGGAATTAAGACAAAACAAACACATCCAAAGACTCGCAAATGGTCAATAGGAGGTTTAACATGATTAAGGACTTCATATGGAGAGGAATCATTAAGGTTTCGAGTGGGGAGTCGGTTAATCAAGTAGCATGCTGATAAAACCGCATCTCCCCAAAACCTTTTTGGTACATTGTGATGAAATAGCAAGGCACGAGCCACTTCCATTAGGTGTCTGTTCTTCCTTTCAGCTACCCCATTTTGCTGTGGTGTATACGGACAGCTCGTTTGGTGTGTTATACCGTGTCTTGCAAGATGCTCCTTAAAAGGATTGCTCATGTACTCTCCCCCGTTATCTGACCTAAAGATCTTGATCTTGGCATTGAAATGATTAGTAACATAACTTTGAAAATTTCTAAATGCTTCAAAGACTCTATCTTTTGATGGGAGGAGAGTTATCCATGTATACTTTGATTTTTCATCAATGAATGTGACAAAGTATTTGTTTTGATCTCTTGATTCACATGGAGAAGTCCAAACATCAGAGTGCACTAAATCAAAGCAATTCTGATATATAGTTGAAGACTTTGGAAATACACTTCTGCTGTGTTTTCCTAGGATACAAGCTTCACACTTATCATTTTGAAATGAAACTGAAGGTAATAATAAAGTCAATGCACGAGAATGAGGATGTCCCAATCTAGCATGCCAAATGACATTATTCGCATAAGCAACATGAGAAATAGAAGATAGATTTGAATGAGGTTTTATATCCTCAAGTAAATAGAGATCATCTTTAGTCAATCCTTTGCCCAACACCTTACTTGTCTCAATATCCTGAAAACACACATCCGTAGGTGAGAATATAGCAAGACAATTTAAGTCTGTTGTCACCCTTTTCACAGATAGCAAGTTGGAGGTGAAGCTAGGCATATAGAACGCTTTAGATTTTTGATCAAATAAGTTCAATTCTCCTATTCCTTTAACTGGAACCTTTGTTCCATTTGCAATCACAACATGTCCTTCAGCAGGTTGTATATTGTCAATCAAATTACTATCACTAATCATGTGATGCGAAGCGCCTGAATCTACTATCAAGGACTTGTTACCATTTGCATGTAAAGATTTTCCTTTATGTAAAGATTTTCCTTCATGACTAACGTTTGTAAGCATGTGATCCTTATCAATGTTCTCAAACGCATAAAAGGATCTACCAAGAGTGTTACCGGATTCCTTAATAGCTTTGATGAGAGCATTCAGATCAGCCTTGGTCACGAACTGAGATGAGGCAGCTAAAGCTGTTCCCTCTCCTTCGTTTAGTCGTGTGGATGATCCTCCTCTTGCTCGGCTATCCGGTTTTCCCTCAGTTTCTTCATTTGCAAAATTCACCTTTGCATCCCTCCATTTGTTAGGCTTGAGATGGGGGTGCAAGATCCAGCATTTCTCCTTGACATGTCCTTCTTTCTTGCAGTGTTCGCAATAAATATTTTTTCTGTCTTTGCTTTTGTAATACCTTTGTTGGCTGTGGCTAACTCCCCTTGATTAGCCGTGACCAGTTCACCTTTTCTTCCAAAGAGTCCTACTGAGCCTTGCTCCTTTTGAATCTTGGAGCAGACTTCTTCAAGACTTGGGAGCTTATCAGCTCGGAGAAGGTGCTTGATGAGGTCGTTGTAATTCGGATTTAAGGTAAACAGCAAAGCGAAGACTTTGTCTTTTCTCTCCTCTCGTTGAGAATCATTGGATCCAGAGTGCTTGGCCTGAGCATTTCTAGCTCAGCCCACAGAGATCTGAACCTCCCAAAGTGTTTGGTAAACTCCATATCCTCTTGATGCAAGTCGTTGATAGCTTTCTTGACTTCAAAGACTCGGCTGAGATTGGAGGTATTTCCATATACTTTCTCAAGTGTATCCCATAACTCTTTGGCAGTTTCACAGTATGAGTAAGCCTCCAGAGTTTCAGGGTTGAGAGAGCCTTGGAGCAAGGATAGAACCGTTTGGTCTTCTTGAAACCAATCACTCTCTTCAAAGGGAACAATCGTTCCATCTCTTGTGAGTTCTTCTTTGGAAACTTCATTTGTGATATGATTCCAAAGACGACGGCTACACAAGGCAGTTCTTGTGGTTCTTGACCACAGCAAATAATTAACTCCTTTGAGAGTCACATGGAGTGGTGCTTTCGTTGTAGACTTTGTTTCTTCCATGGATGAAGTTTCTTTTAGATCGCTGGATAATAACAAGTATCAACGATTGAGTAATTCAAAACAATACACTTGTTAAGAGCGCTCTCAAGGGTTTGAGCCTAGAGTTTACGAATAACAAGAGTTTGAATATACTCTAGAAACTACAAGAACACAGAAGAACAAAGATAAGAAAGCGTTTTTGTTATGAACGGTTTGAATAGAGATTATACGAACTGAATGATGAGATTTTGAGAGGAGATGAGAGATTAGATACACAGGGTAGAACCCGGCTCTGATACCATAAGGGATTATTGCGGAATTAATAGAGTATTACTTGAAGAATTTAAGTGAGGAAAACGAGTTTAGTGAAGAACCATAATGAAGAACATGAGTGAGATAGCTTAAAGTGAGAGAGAAGAAGTAAGGATTAATGGTTCCTTAAGTGTGTATTACAATGACGATCAACCTCTTAATATATAAGAAGAGAGGAGTGATCACGATCTAGATTTGTAATGAGTGAAGAGAAGTGCTTTGTACAATAAACAAATAAAAGGTAGAGCATGTGCTTAAAGAAAGTAGATCGAGCACATGGAGGTGTAGACAGCATCATGGTGGCTTTTGTGTGATCGGTTGCTCTCACATGGTGGTCTCTCCAACCGATCAAGGTAACTCCATTTACCTTCTTAACTTTCGTCCAAGGTAAGTTCCTTCTTACTTTCACCTCTTTTACATTTCACTTCTTACTTTTTTACTTCTTACTTTTACTGCACTCTTTCCACCTTTTGTTTAACACTCTCTTTTATTGGTTAAGATAGAAAGGTTCATGTGATCTTGGTGTAATCACGCATTTGGCTCAACAACTTCTCAACCACAAGGCTTCTACGCGTAAAACCACCTGGAGAATGTGCTCAGTCAATACGGAGCTCTCGAAGAAGAATCAAGTCAACAGAGTCAGATGAAGGAGTATCCAGTTACAAGTCAGGTGATTTCCAGTTACGCGATTCAGACATGTGGGCAGTCCAAAATAATTCCGACAAGACCAGATTGAATCAAGCTACAAATCAATTTGTTCTACAATCTTGGCCCATCAAGGAAGCCCAGAAAATTTGGTTCAGCCCAAAACCATTGAAGGAAGACTCATTTTCGTCCCGATTCACAGAGCATTTATTTTGGTGTCTTTCTCTCTCTTACATGCATGGAAGAGTTTGAATTTCAACTCCCTAGATGTTCTGCATGTTAAGCATTTATTATGGACGAAATGTGCTTGTATTCTCTATATAAAGAGCCCCAAAATCATCAATAAAATTAACCTATCTTTTTATCAAAAACTCTTTCAAGTTAGGTTCATCTCTTTGGTGTGTCATATCCAAATGCACTTCTTAATGTGTGTAATATCTAAGAGTATTGAGAGAGTAAATCAGGAGTCTTCCGCAGCTCCTGTGTGACCATTCGATCCATCTCTCTATCCATTCCTTGTTGGTGATCCAGCAAGTTGTCGATCCCCTTTGGTGCGTAATATCCAGAGAATCGATCCGCCGGTAAATCAGGAGTCTTCCGCAACTTCTGTGTCACCATTCACTCCACATCCTTTGATCTTTGATACCTCACGGTTTCTTTGAGGCAAAGTTTATCCCTTTCACCACCTTAGAGTGCCGACTCCTTGGGAGGTTCGTTTCATTTGGTATCAGAGCACCACTCTAAGTCTGGTTTTATCCTTCTATCTTTCTTCCATCTTCTCACCTCTTCATCTTCTCTTCTTCCATCTTCTGTTTCTATTTTTATTTGTGTTTGTCAAAATGGGGATAGAGATATTGCTTGGGGTGTAGTCTTTTCTTTTTATAAGCCAGATTTGAGGGCAAATCTTTTTTTTCAAGAGGGAGGGGATGATATGATCCTGAGAAGCAGTAAAGATATACGTTCAATGTTCGGATCATATCTTCTCAACCACAAGGCTTATACGCGTAAAACCACCTGGAGAATGTGCTCAGCTCAATTACGGAGCTCCTCGAAGAAGAATCAAGTCAACAGAGTTCAGATGAAGGAGTTATCCAAGTTACAAGTCAGGTGATTTCCAGTTACGCGATTCAGACATGTGGGCAGTCCAAAATTAATTCCGACAAGACCAGATTGAATCAAGCTACAAATCAATTTGTTCTACAATCTTGGCCCATCAAGGAAGCCCAGAAAATTTGGTTCAGCCCAAAACCATTGAAGGAAGACTCATTTTCGTCCAGATTCACAGAGCATTTATTTTGGTGTCTTTCTCTCTCTTACATGCATGGAAGAGTTTGAATTTCAACTCCCTAGATGTTCTGCATGTTAAGCATTTATTATGGACGAAATTGCTTGTAATTCTCTATATAAAGATCCCCAAAATCATCAATAAAATTAACCTATCTTTTTATCAAAAACTCTTTCAAGTTAGGTTCGTCTCTTTGGTGTGTCATATCCAAAGAAATCCTCAATGCTTTTAGTGTGTAATATCTAAGAGTATTGAGAGGTAAATCAGGAGTCTTCCGCAGCTCCTGTGTGACCATTCGATCCATCTCTCTATCCATTCCTTGTTGGTGCGTCATATCCAGCAAGTTGTCGATCCCCTTTGGTGTGTAATATCCAGAGAATCGATCCGCCGGTAAATCAGGAGTCTTCCGCAGCTTCTGTGTCACCATTCACTCCACATCCTTTGATCTTTGATACCTCACGGTTTCTTTGAGGCAAAGTTTATCCCTTTCACCACCTTAGAGTGCCGACTCCTTGGGAGGGCAAATCTTTTTTTTCAAGAGGGAGGGGATGATATGATCCTGAGAAGCAGTAAAGATATACGTTCAATGTTCGGATCATATCTTCTCAACCACAAGGCTTATACGCGTAAAACCAACTGGAGAATGTGCTCAGCTCAATTACGGAGCTCCTCGAAGAAGAATCAAGTCAAACAGAGTTCAGATGAAGGAGTTATCCAAGTTACAAGTCAGGTGATTTCCAGTTACGCGATTCAGACATGTGGGCAGTCCAAAATTAATTCCGACAAGACCAGATTGAATCAAGCTACAAATCAATTTGTTCTACAATCTTGGCCCATCAAGGAAGCCCAGAAAATTTGGTTCAGCCCAAAACCATTGAAGGAAGACTCATTTTCGTCCAGATTCACAGAGCATTTATTTTGGTGTCTTTCTCTCTCTTACATGCATGGAAGAGTTTGAATTTCAACTCCCTAGATGTTCTGCATGTTAAGCATTTATTATGGACGAAATTGCTTGTAATTCTCTATATAAAGATCCCCAAAATCATCAATAAAATTAACCTATCTTTTTATCAAAAACTCTTTCCAGTTAGGTTCGTCTCTTTGGTGTGTCATATCCAAAGAAATCCTCAATGCTTTTAGTATGTAATATCTAAGAGTATTGAGAGGTAAATCAGGAGTCTTCCGCAGCTCCTGTGTGACCATTCGATCCATCTCTCTATCCATTCCTTGTTGGTGCGTCATATCCAGCAAGTTGTCGATCCCCTTTGGTGCGTAATATCCAGAGAATTGATCCGCCGGTAAATCAGGAGTCTTCCGCAGCTTCTGTGTCACCATTCACTCCACATCCTTTGATCTTTGATACCTCACGGTTTCTTTGAGGCAAAGTTTATCCCTTTCACCACCTTAGAGTGCCGACTCCTTGGGAGGTTCGTTTCAGTGGTCCAAGAGGTAACAATTTTGATAGCAAAGATATCAAGCTTACGCCTCCTACTTTTGCAGGAAAAGTAGACCCATATGCATTCATTGATTGGGAAAGGCGAATGGAGAACATATACGACTACTATCAATACTCCGAGGCAAAGAAGGTAGCCTTAGCAGCTGCTCAGCTTACAGGCAATGCCCTCACTTGGTGGGATAGAGAAGTAGCTGAGAGAAGAAGGACTAGGAGGAGACCTATTGACAATTGGGACGATATGAAAGCCATGTTCCGAAAGAGGTATATTCCATCCTATTATTATAGAGACTTGCATAAACAGTTTCGACAATTGAGACAGGGAAGCAAGTCAGTGGAGGAGTATTTTGAAGAGTTTGAAGTACTTAAGAACCGTCTTGAGGTGCAAGACTCTGAGGCAACACTGATGGCACAATTCATAGATGGGTTACACGATCGCATTGCTTGCAAAGTGGAGAGACAAGCTTATGGAGACTTCGATGAGCTGATGCAATATGCGACTCAAGCAGAGCAACACATCAAACGCAAAGCTGCATCCAATACACGAAGCAAGAACGCGTGGACTCCATCAACACAAAAGAGCTATGATAAAGGCAAAACTAGTGTTGTAGAGAACCAGTTCAAGAAAAACACACCAACAAACCCGAGGCAAGTAACTCTCAACCTAAGAAAAACCGAGATATCACTTGTTTTAAATGTCAGGGAAAAGGTCACTATGCCAATGAATGTCCAAATCGAAGAGTCATGCTGATCAATGAGCAAGGCGAATATGAGACTGAAGATGAGCAAGAGAAAGAGCCGGATGATTCAGAGGAAGAGATAACTGACTATCCTGAGGTGGGAGAAGTATTGGTTACAAGAAGAGCATTGAGTGCAATGTTTGAGCCCGAGACCATGCAGAGAGAGAACATATTCCACACTAGATGCAATATCCAATCTAAGGTATGTAGCTTAATCATAGATGGAGGTTCTTGCACTAACGTGGCTAGCAAGTATCTTGTTGATAAGCTAGGTCTCAAGACAACAAAGCATCCAAAGCCTTACCGACTCAAGTGGCTTAATGATGAGACTGTGCTACGAATTGGTGAACAAGTTATGGTGCCATTCAGCATAGGCAAGTATTCGGATGAAGTCAAATGCGATGTTGTGCCAATGGAAGCAGGCCATATACTCTTGGGGAGACCTTGGCAATTCGACAAGGATACCATACACTATGGAAAGACCAACTTCTACTCTTTTAACCACAACAACAAAAAGCACAACTTAGCGCCATTGACTCCACAACAAGTATTCGAGATGCAAAAGTCTATGAACCAAACCAACAAGGCTCGTAAAACTAATCTCTTTGTTACTCCTACTTCGGTTATTAAAGCTATTGATTCTAAGACACAGGTGCTACTAATGATCTGATACAATCCCGGGAAGGAATACTCAAAGCCGGATGTTGGATATGGACTGAGAAGGCTACTAGCACTTCGCAGAACTATGGTGGATTGATGGGAGCGTCAAAGGATGCGGAATAGCCTCTGATATACCCAGAACTCTAGAGAAGTAACCCTTAACTCAAGAGATTGTTGAAAGGAAGTAACCCTTAACCTAGCAACAGATTTGTGTTGTGGAAGTAACCCTTAACCAACAACAAGAAAGTTCACAAGGAACAAAGAGAATCACTCTCTCACAAAAACACAGAGGTTTCAAAATCAAAATAGTCTATCTTATTCATCTGAATCAAATCGTACATATAGAGAAGAGGGAGACAAAGAGATAATTATTTTGTGGAAAATAAAGTACTTGGGAAATTGAAAAGACTTGACTAAATTAATAATAAAGAAGAATGCCTCTTTGACTCCACAAGGTTTGATTAGTCGTGAAACCCTTGAGCTTCTGATTAAAGTAAATAAGAAAGCGGAAGTGATTAAGTGTTTGAGTGTTTGAGTGTTGAAGAACAAGTGAAGAACCAAGTGTGAAAGTGTAAAGAAAGAGAGTGTAGATCGAAAGTGAGAGAGTTTATGAAATAAGGAGGAGTTTATTTCCTTAAGTGAGTTATAACTTACAATCGAAATGTACATATATAGGCAAAGCTATCAAAGCAAGTGGATAGAAGAACAAATA
>VHIU01000551.1:0-31846 GCA_010577795.1 Isatis tinctoria | reverse complement strand
AATCTTCTGTGCAAAGAAGATAAATCGATGCAAAAATTATAATTAAACAGAAAATAAAAACAAACGAATCATCATTCTTACAAAAATTAAATGAAAAATATTGTGAAATATTTGAGAGAAGAAGAAAGAAGATATGAAATCGATGAGTGAAATGAAATGAGTGAGGGATGAGAGTATTTATAGATCGAAATACTGTTCACTAGCCGTTAGATGTAGCCGTTGGGGAGTAAAAATTTTGTGAAAAATTCTTTGTGACCGTTATGTAAAAGGGCTACCGGAAAAACCGAATTTTGATTAAATCCGTACTACTTCTTCCCAGTTGGACAAGAAGGTGCTCTTTAACGGAACAGGGGTTCCTGGAGATGTACGTTGATATGAGTCTACATTTATTCGCCTGAGGAATAATGAGACCGCAATCTTATTTTGAACACAAAAATATGCATATTTAATTTATAACGATTATAATATAAACAGATATATAATCAGAATATTATGGTGATTTAATCATCCACATTGAAACAATAAATAAATATGCGGTGGCTTAGCCATCCATTATGACATTAACAATAAAATTATACAGGTGGATCAGCCATCCATTATAACATTAACAATAAAATTATACAGGTGGCTCAGCCATCCATTGTAATATTAACAGTAAAATAAATAATATGGTGCTTTTAGCAGCCATGAATATTGCAGGTAAATTAAATAATGAGGCGACAAATCGCCAACGGTAATATTAAGTATATGGTGGTGCGTTTAAACAACCACTACAAAATAAAATTATACAGGCGGATGTTCCGACCATTATAATATAGTATATATTAAATATATATATATATATATATAGCCGTTCGTAGAACGATCGTGCTGATAACGTATTATAATAATAAATAAAAAAATGAGAAATTTTATACCCGCAGAATTTCTCGGAACACCGAAAGAGAGGAGAAGTGAGAGAGATACAAAGTTTGTGTTATCAAGTTTTGTGAAATGAGGTGTGTTTTACAAATGAACAATTATGTTCATATATATAGAGGTAAGGGTGGGTGACTTTGGACTCCACTTTAATTGTTTATGCTCAATGTTTGTAGCTTTTGATAGTGCTTCCATTATTGATTTCTTTAACACTCCCCCTTGGAGGCCAATGTCACTATCATTGTCTGCTTTGACGTTTTTGTTGTCTCGTTAAAAACTTTTTAGGAAAACCCAATGAAAAAAAAAAATCATAGTAAGGTAAAAAGAGTACAACTGCGCAAGCTCCCGCTTTAATTGTTTATGCTCATTGCTAATGTTGGTAGCTTTTGATAGTGTTTCCATTATTGATTTTTTTAACATTTATTTCATTTTGCTATCGTCGTGTATCCATTTATCACATGAATGATGAAACGTTTATAGCTTGGGCACTTTCTCACTTTTTCAATATAAATAAAATACAGTTGAGTGTCCAATCAAAGTAACAGAATCCTAATCCACAGCAGAGATCCTATTTAATATTGGTTTCCTATTCCAACAAAGAATTGGGGGCATCGTAATGTTGTTAATACCAGGTCTTAAGCAGTTGCAAGTGAAGTACTCAGAATCTGTGACAAGTGTTCTGACGTAAAGGTCAATACAAAATATCTCTATCCAAAAAGCAAAACCAACTTGGCACATATAACTAAATACAAAAGCCAAGGGATGATATCTCATTTAATAATGAATCCAATACAATATTGATTGAAATGCAACTAATAGACTTTTATACTCTGCCGAAATCCTTTTGCTCCTCCCGGTATCATATCATTTAAACAATGAACCGCCTTTTGTTTCGCTTCAGAGACCTTTGCACTTCTGGTTTTTACAAGATCAGGCTTCCAATTCGGCATCATACGATTCCATTACGCTTCCAAAGTCATCTTTTCCGCTTCAGAAGCGCTGAAGGTGAGTTCGCTGAGGTTTCCATGCTTCTTAGCCCAAGACTTGTGCAGCCCGACAGCTTAAGCTCGACAATACGTCCCGAGTTGTTTAATCGGGATGGCAGTTGCTTAAGCCATCTGCAGTTCTCCAGATCTAGCGTAACAAGTTCACTGAGGTTCTCGATCGACAATGGAAGTTCTCTTATGGCAGTCCCAGCTAGATTTAACTCTTTCAAGTTTGGTGCAAAATCCTGAATCCCCTCGAGCTCTGAGCAGCCAGACAAATTAAGATGCTTGAGAGATGTTAAATCAGCCATAGCGGGCAGACTTCGCAAATGAGAACAGTCTTTCATATTTAAGGAAACAAGCTTCCCACAGCGATGAATAGATGTGCTAACGTCAACCAGACTCGTACATCCTTCAAGATCAATATGTTCAACGTTCAGGGCTTCTGAAAAGATCTGGATATCAGCCAAGTTTCTGGAGTGTTTCAGATTGATTTTCTTCAGCTTCTCGAGATCCTGTTTACAACATTACTAACTAAGATGAGTCATCACTTCACATGCAAGATTACAAATTCATCATGTAAGCAGCTTAAAAAACACCAGACTGTCAACACTTACTTTCTTTTCTTCCCATAACTTCTCCATGTTACTATAAGGCATGTTCACCTCTACAAGATTCTCAGGATTGAATTTTTGAGGCAAGTATTTCAGAGGGTAATTGTCCCAGTGAAGTAATCTTAGTTCATCAGGCAAAGTGTCGAGGCCTTGAGGTAGACTTAGCTTGCACCGGTTCCCATAGGTGGAACAATAAAACTTCAGCAATCTAAGTCTATACATCTTACCAAACACAGAAGGACTGAGCTCACAGTTCAAGTCAGACGCATCCAGGAAGATGCCCTCAACTGCTTCTGTTCCCTGAAATAAACGATAACATAAGCAGGGAAACCTCAGCTCTTAGAACTAAAGAAAGAATAGCTATGAAGTATCTGGAGGGTTAAAAAGAACGAAACACATTTCGACTTACTGAATTGTTTGTCAACACATCAGCGATGTCGTTAGAGTCCCACAATCTGCTACGCTCGCATGGATCCTCCGCTTCCTCCCGTACAATGAATCGACCGATATCTTGAAAAGGAATAGGGATCTCTATCCTATTGTCTAGAAGGATAATGAGAGACTCGTCAATGAGATCACAGATTCCCAAATAGGTACGAAACCCGCAAGCATCCAGTAATCGTACCACATAATCTTTATTCTCCCCTCCGAAAAAGCATGCAAGGTCCAAAAATATGTTTTTCTCGTTTTCATCTAGTCCATCAAAACTTCTCCGAAATGCTTCCTGAATCTGAGTTGGAGGATTTCTCCGCAAGCTTTGAAGATGTTCATTCATCTTGTTTACATGCTGGTTTGATACAGTGGAACCCAAAACTTTGATGGCCAATGGAATACCACTAGTGCAGCTCATAAGCCTCGAGATGATCCCGCTTTCTCCATTGAAATATTGTTTGCAGAGACGGGAAGATTCAAACTCGCATAACCTTTGGACCTCGTATGGCTCTTTAACCTTACACTGTACTAGAACTTGTTTTCTCCTAGAGGTTAAGATGATTCTGTGTCCATGAGAAAACCAGCCAAACCCTCCAACTGCAGCTTCTGCATCTCTGGCATTACTCACGTCATCAAGAACAAGAAGAATCGTTTTTCTGTGGAACAAGTCCCTCATAAAACTCGTTTTCATATCAGAAGAGACTATACTTAGTTTTTCTTCCCCGAATAATTTAGAATAGAAGTCCTCACGCATTTGCCTCAGCCCTCTCGTTTGACTCATTAGATAAAAGTCTTGCAGAAAGTAGCACAAATCATACTGTGGAGCTAGAGTGCCAAAAATCTCTCGAGCAATGGATGTCTTACCTATTCCTGCCATACCCCAAATTCCCACAATATCAGCGCCTGAAGGCTGGGAGTATTTTAACAATGCTATGACATTGATCATATTCTTGCTATTTTTCAAATATAGCCTTATGCATGCGTTTCTTACAACTTCCTGGGCAAGCATACCCTGAGTCCTGCAAAAAGAACACAGAACATAGCAAAAGTTAATAAGCGCATTGGATGGTTGGTTTCGTAGCAAAGTTTCCCGAGGAACATATGTTACATTGCACAAATAGTAAAAGGACAACTAAAGAAGTAGACTTACTCTTTTTTCCATTCATGTCCATCGATGGATGCTATTTCAGCCATAGCCGCCTTCCATTTCTGAACTCTGCCTGGCTGGTCAGAGTTCAAATACTGCAGAAATGCTGCTTCAAACCTGCCTTCCAACCCACAAATGTCTGAAAGTGTTACCTTATAAAATATAGGAATAATCACAAGGTTTTTTGCTTTCCGAAGTTCCATGATGGCCACGAGATGATCCAAGGACTGTCTACAACAAACATAACTATGTGAAAGTACTACAATACCAACACTAAATCTGTGTAGGGTCTCCGTGTCGATGTTCTTTCGCCCCGATAGATTATATGTCAAAGGGGTGACCTTTCGTACTTGCAACTTTCTTGCGATGGATCTGATGAACGTAACTCATCGACATCGTCACCATTGCAGGAAAAGACTAATATGCACTCTGCTTCTCGAGTCGTCTCTTTCGCCGCTTTCAGGAATGATGTTTGAGCTACTTCGTGGTTAATTATCTCCTGCAGTTCTAAGCCGAACACCTCACGCGAAGACCCTGAACCTGAGTCTCCTGATCCTTCAGTTTTTCTTGAACGCTTCGCATCACTCAACGATTCACGGACAGCAAGGGACCATTCCTCCTCTTGGTCCATCTTTAGCTTCCTGTGACTTTTCTCTAAGCCCGTTAGCTCTGCTATGGTTCTTTCAAAAAAGTCCGCACCAGACTCTACATAAGAGAGTCCTAAACACGAAAACAACAGAAGAGAGAAAAATTAGAAACTTTTTGATAAAAACGGGCGGCAAAGTATATTTAACAAAAACTTGAAAACACAAGCTCTCATCTACGTAAGTAAAATGGAAAAACTAATTCCAAACAATTCAAAGCACAATTACAGCTCTCACAGGAAAACAGCAACTCAAATGGTACCATACTGCTAATATCCTTCTACTCCTAAACTAAGAAGACATTGGTTTGTTGTTACCGTCGAAAGTGGGGAATGAATCATTCATGTCCGACAGCGATTTGACTTGCCACGGGCTCACCCGCTTCACGTTTCGCAGCAAATCCGGTTTGTCCCACTCTACCTATAACCAACCATAAGTGTAACATTTTTTCTTAATCTTCAAACATGGTTTTTTCTAGAGTTTGCAAACGTGGATTAGGAAGAAAAAATGAGACCTGGAGGAGACGCCATGGGGAATCGGGCCAACGGATTGGATCGGCGAGTTCAACGGCGGAGACAGTGCCCATGAACCAGGTGATTCCAGGAGACAGTTCCAATGAAGTAGCTGTTTCAAACGCCATGTTAATCCTCATGCCACGACACCATCTTATCATCCTTGCTATCTTCACATCATCCTCGTTCACGCAAAACTCCGGCGTGCTCCCGCGAGGGTAATAAACCACCTCGAATGCTTGCCCGCACGCCGCACGTGCTATCGCTTCCGCCACTGCGTCCACGGCTGCCCTCCCGGCCGTATTCATTTCGCCGCCGCTGCCGCTGCCGCTGCGTTTCACCATCATCAGCTTCGACGTCGTTGTCTCGTCGTCGTGGAGGAAACCCGAAAACCCGGAACCTGGGCTGCTAGATCGGAGACCGCCATGTTTGGCGCGGCGGATTCCGACGCAGAGGTCGTCGGACTCGGAGCGGAGGAAGACGATTGAGTCGCCTGCGATGAGTTCCCTCTGGCGGACGAAATTTCTCCAGCCGGTGGTAAGGAGGTGACGGCGAGGCTTTCCGCTGTAGATGTGTCGAAATTTCCAGACCACGCCGTGGATGTCTTTGGCGATGAGGGTCTGGACCGGAGGCTCCGCCGCATAATCAAGCGGCGGGAAGATCGTCTCGGCCCAGTAACGCAGCACAGAAAATTCGCCGTCGTTGTTGATGTCAGACTGCGTTAGCGTTTTGGCGAAAGACGCCGGTCTGCCGTTGTCGTAACGGTTACCGCCTCGTGGAGTTAGACCCAGAAGGAAATCGTCTTCCAGATCCTTCTGGCCATTTCCCGGCAGTGGCTGAAGTGTAATTTTGGCGTGGACCTGGTCAGTTTCTGCGTCGGCGAGGAACTTCAAAGCAACGACGCGGCAGAGGATGAGCGGTGGGACGCGCGGCGCTTGGAAATCGGGAGGCGCGTGGGCGTGCTCGGCATGGCCTTGAGCGAAGTAGAAGACCGTTGAATCTACCGAAGGGATTTGAACCAGTGGTCCTGCACAAGCATGCCACAGTTGTGGATCCAAGCTTTTCTCTTGCTTCATTTCTTTCTTTCTTTAGCAGAGGATACAGATATCATTCAGCCAGAAGTGTAATCTTCGCTTGAGTGTGCTGACAATCCTCAAGCAAGCAGGCTCCAAATATTTTGGTCAACCAGTGAGCGGACGAGAACCCAACTTTTAAAAACTAACACGGTTCCAATATTAAAAAACGCGGATAATAAGTTAGACAAAAACATGTGACTCATGTAAGAGAATCACGTTTTGGAGGCAGAGGCCTTGGGTCTTCTATATGATTTGTTGAAAAAGAAAATAAAAGTAAATCACGTGACTTTTCAAAATCGAGGCCCTAATTTATACTATACTAGTATTTTAGCACAGAGCCCGAAATTGTTTGATCGACCAGCGTCAAGCCGGCACCGTCCTTTATTATAGCCGCATTTTTTCTTTTTTGCTTACTTCTATTGATTGGATGTTGAAGATAGGGTTCTTCCTAACTCCCAGTCCGGGTTTGATTAGTTTATGAATACTTCAATCGTTGGACTCTTTCCAAAAACAGAAGAAACTTCCTCTTCACGGATTATGGTGGCCTGAAACCCGTGGCCCGGCCAGTACTTGTCTTAAAAACAGGACTCTAGATTTTGAAAGATTTGCCTCTTTGCACTCATTGAGCGATCTTTCAAATTACAAGTTTAGAATAAACCAACCAAACATATAAAATTACAGACCATTATGTTCTAAAATATTCCGAATTTCATCATTTCTTGCTATCCCCCAAAATGGACCTTAAACCCCCAAAAATGGTATGTGCACGACACACGCATTGGGCCTTAAAACCCAAGACCCTAATGCTACAACCTTGGAAAAAATTACTTGCGGAGAACGCAACAACATGGACATTGCCACATATATATAGCTACTAAATGCTGGATACCGATTTTGCTAAAAGTTTCATCTGAACAAACATCTAATCATACATAAAGCACAAGCATTTTCTTTATTATTACAGAACACATAATCCTGGACTCCTGGCTATCTCCTTATCACACAAGAATTTGGATCTGTCCGGCACCGTTCTTCATATCTCCTTCAATATTTTAGAGCATATAATTGACACCTTATCAAAGTATAGAACCTTGTGGACCAGTGGTTACACCAAACTCAAGGAACTGAAGACACATGCCTTGTGGACCACTGGTTACACCAAACTCAAGGAACTGAAGACACATGCCATGTAAAGGGCGAACAGAGAAAGAAGGCCATACTCTGTTTTATATTTTGGAATTGGAACAGTGTTGCAGTACCGTGGCGACTTCATCAATCGTCTTCAAATGGTAATGAACCGGTCACATCCAGGGACAAGCTGAATGTCAAACTTCAATCAGATAAGTAGATACAACTCTCCTTCGACACAACAAAGTGTCTGAAAATCAATGCAACGTCTTCAAGTTCCTATTTCAATGTAAAATGTGTGTTTAACATATACTTATGAAAGCTACTAAGAGAAATTAAGGTAAAACAAATTTCAAATAACAAGTCTACTAACTTTCGTTGTATTCAAGATCAAGACCACGGACCTCCACACTCATAAGGGGATTTCATCTCTTATTCTACCATTCCTTCTTCCTTCAACCTGTGAATGGGACCGACCTCGCACGGGCACAAAAGCCTCACTCGATGGACGCTCAACAATATCTGTAAGCCGTGTTCCCTGGAATCCACGGTCGTTCTCATCTGGAGCATATAGCAAACTCATCCCACACCTTATCACCTTGCAGCTTTCTAGTTTCCTTTCAGTGTCATCAGTAAGGTAGAATTCAAATGAGGCGCTAGTGGGACGACATCTATTACCTTCATTACTCTCTTCACTCCATCGAGAGACTGGTACACTACAGTTGTTATAACTAATAAACACATGGTCAGATCCAAGGTTCCGTGGTTCATGGCAAGATGATCCACATGAGTAGTTCCATCCCCCAAGCCAGAAACTAAAGCTGATAGACTGACCGTTTTGGTTTTTGAATTTGCACTTGCATCTTACAGATAAACGGTTGGCAAGATAACCTTCATGACCCTCGAGGCTGACAACAACACATAGGGAAACTCCAATAAATTTACTTTACACCAGTGTGAAACCAGGTCGGTTTCCATGGAAGAACCATGAAGGTATGTCAATTCCTGGAAAGCAAACGGCAACCAAAGAAAACCATTAAAGCATGAGCGTGGTATGATCAATGTATCACCGAAACAAGAGAGTAAAATGGAGATGGACCTTATTATTATTATGTTGACGAGATGTCCTTGCCAGTAGCTGACTCTTTAACTGGGCCTGAGCAACAATAGCTTCCTGTTCAGCTCCCTTTAGGTTGAAGCAATTCGTGAATATGAGCGTAGTATGCATCCTCTCAGTTACTAGGGGATCCGTCACTGGTTTAGCAACTTTTTCCAGAGAAACACACCCATGAGCATCTAAGTACTGTAGATTACATGGAAGCACAGGAAGAGAATTGAGCCTGCGGCAATGTTTCAAGTCGAGCAACAACAGACAATGAAGTTTCTCGATGCTCTCAGGTAGAGTCTCAATGTTGTTTCTGCTCAAGCAAAGACACCTCAATGAATGTAAAGAGCTAAGTTGTCCGGAAATGTGTAGATATTACAACTCGTGAGATAGAGGTCCGATAAGCAAGAGTTGCCTGAGAAAGGCAACAATACCAACCCTGTGGAATCTTCTAAGCTAGATCCACAGAATGAAAACAGCTTGAGGTTACTCAGGAAAATCCTTTCAGGTGTGTGCCTGATGGATGTTCCATCCATAAGCAAAATCTCTAAGCATTTCATGTCCTCTGTGATGGGTGGAAGACTCTCCAGCGCTGAACAGCCGGATAGAATCAGTTCTTGTAGAGACTTCAGCTTGCAAAGATCGTTCGGAAGACACCTCAACCTGCGACAATTCTTGAGATTCAGTAAAATAAGTTTGCGAAGACTCTGGATGTGTTCAACGACTTGTTCGATTGCTGAGCCTTCCAAATAAAGAGATTCAATATTTTCTGATATAATATGAAACTCCCGAAGGTTTGAGCAGCCACTGAGGTTCAAAGTCTTAAGAGATTTTAAACTGATTCCCTCTGGAAGACTCTCTAGGCTTGTGCACTCTCTGAGGTTCAAGTAAATAAGTTTGTTCATCTGTTCGATTGATGAGCCCAACGTAGCCAAACTTGTACAGCCTTCGAGATCCAGTATTTCAAGATTTTTGGCCTTGGACAAACCTGATAAATTCAGCAAGCCTTTTGACTGACTGAGGTCGACCCATCTAAGATTTTCTGTATTCTGTGGCACATAGACAAAATAAGTAGTCAGCAGAGAAACTAAAGAACATTTTTTCAGATAAGATAATTTATAGCGGAGATAGTACATGTTCCTCTTTCCACAGCATTTTGATCTGGCTATAACGCAGATCCAAGTCGACAAGTTCCTCCGGATTGAAGTCTGTTGGCAGGTAACCGTAAGGATACCCCTGCCAGTGAAGATACACGAGCTCATCTGGAAAGTGATCAAGCCCTTGGCAGAACTGAAATTTATGGTCATCGTCACACACCACTGAGAACAATGAGAGTTGTGAAATTTCAGGAATTTGATTTGACATCCTCATGAAAGCAGCAGGACTAAGCTTGATCCTTTCCACGTTTGACATGTTCAAGAAGATGCCTCTAACATGTTCAGTTCCCTGGCAGCAAAGATAAAATGATTGAGGAAGAGGGAAAGGTTAACAGGAAACAATATGAGAAGAACCACATCAAGTGGAGATATAATGTTCTACAGGAAATTAATGGAGAGAAGTAATGAAACATGTAACTGACCGTGTTCCGCTCCAGGATATAACGAATATCTTTGTGGTTCCACAACCTACTACGTTTCCCCACCCTTTTGACTGATGATTCATATCCAATTTCTTTCCCCATTGCATGCATTAGATCATGCATCTCAAGCCTATTATAAGAAATGGTTACCAAGCACTTATCTTCAAGTTCTGTCATCACAGCTGCAGCATTGACGCGGTGTGATTTCAGGATGCTCGAAATGAAATCTGCTTTCTCTGATCTGAAAAAACATGCTATGTCAAGAAATATGCTCTTCTGTTCATCATCTAGTTTTTCATAACTATTTGCTAGAACTTTCTGAATCTCCTTGTCTGGCCTTTCCACTAAGCTCTCCCATTTCTTCTTCCAGTATGGTTCATCCTTCAGAAGTAGAGCCGAACCTAACAAAGTCAACGCTAACGGAAGCCCTTTAGAATAGTCTACAAATTTGTTTGATAGATCCATAAATTCTTCCGGGGGTAGAGGTTGTCAGAGAATGCCTTTAGGCAGAAAAGTTCCATAGCTTCCCTGTCATTTAACCTCGGCACTACATATGTTGCATCAGCATTGTTCTGCAACAGCTTCTTGTCTCTGGTTGTTATAAGAACCCTACTTCCTTTCCGGTACAATGTTTGCTGTCCGATGAGAACATCTGTTTGTTCTTTATCGGTCACATTATCCAGCACAATAACAACTTCTTGTTCCTTAGAAAGCCTTCCAATCTTCCATGCGCTCTGACATCCACATTTTCCACATTCAATAGTTTACAGAGGAGTTTCTGGTGCAAATGAGGTAGACCATGCCTTTTCGCCTCATTTTCAATGTCTTCAAGGAAGCAGTAGCCATCAAATTGACCGTAGTTTCGTTTATATACAGTATCAGCAACCGCTGTCTTGCCGATTCCAGTCATGCCGAGAACCCCAATGGTGCGGACACAGTTTGCATTATCAAACATCAATAACTCCTCCAGTTCCTTTGAACGTGATTTAATCCCCGGGAAGCCACTGATTTCACATGGAGACAAAGCATTCAGCATCCTAAGAGTTTCCTTTGCCATATTTTCGACAAATTCCTTCTCCGGTCTGCGATCAATATGAAATTTAAGATTTAGAAACAGGTAGCCGAAAACAGAACAGAGGAAGTGGAAGACATGAATGCATCTTAAGATCAAACGTCAGTATTTAAGGTTGACTCCAAATACAAAGAAAGTAAAGACTAGACTTGCTACAACCTACCTTTCTCAGGAAGCACAAAGCCTAGTATATTGGAAGCAGCCTTCATAGATTCCTTCCAAGCCCCAACTTTCTGTCCATCTCCCTTGAAACTCTCCTTAGGGTTCTTGAAAGGAGCTCCAAAACTCCCTTCCTGATTCTCCACATCAGACTTCCTGACTTTGTAGAAGATAGGTATGACACCATGACTCGATTCCTCCCGGCACTGCATTATCTTCCAGAGTTCCTCCAAGCACCAGGTGGAGTTGGCATAGTTCTCAGAGAAGACGACGATCGACATCTTGGATTGCTCAATCCTGTCAAAGAGAACCGAGAGGTCCTCGCCTCGCAGGAGTTTTGCATCGGAGAAAGCATCAATACCTTTCCGTGTAGGGACTCAAGCAGGTAAGTGGTGAAGGTATTACGCGTGTCCTTGCCTCTGAAACTCACAAACACGTCGAACTGTCGCTTGGAGGAAGAAAGAAGAGCCATTAAAGGTGGCGATGATAATGCAGCTTTTTGGCTGTGAAATGGAGAGACGAGAACTTTGAGGCGTTGAACAACCAATCTTTCCACGAGAGTTGTTTTGTATTGCCAGCATCCAGAACAAGTTTGTTGACTTTTCAAAGAACCAACTGCTATATTCGATTAAACTAAAACTCTTTTGTTTTTTCTTCATCTACTTCCATCTACTTCCACAAGAATGGACCCATCCAAAGAAAAAAAAACACATGACAAAGAATGTTCCTTTGTAGACAACTCATGCTTCACAATCTTGTACATACATCAACCCATCCAACAGAAGAATGGAAACGAATCTGCAGATAACCATTCCACTCCGTTAATGAGTGGTCCACTAGTTAATGTAGGGATGTATATAATTATGTAAATGCTAGATTAGCAATTATAGTAGTGGCACATTCATAGATCAGGTTGCACATCTTAGGGATGCAAGAGAGCAAGTGATCTATATAGAGATAATTAACAGTAGCTAGCATCAACCAAATGGGTATATACAAATTACTACAGAAATCAGGAAATATACAAAACTACATGTTGGGATTGGTCATTACGTCTATTACGTGATCTTCTTACCATATTTGCTCTTGTGTATATTCTTGTCATTAACACCACATGTTTAGGTGATTTTCCTTTGCTTCGAATGTACATATACGGCTGTACTCTCTCTTCATGAATACACAGAAAAGTCTTTGACCTAGACGTCTCCTTCTCTCTGTCCCTGAACCATATCTTGTCATGGTATCAGAGCCTACCCACTAAAAACTCCATAAAACCAGTTTTTTTTTACCTACGATTTCGTTTTCATCACCATGGAATCCGAAACTCCTATCAACCGTATAGAGAAAAGAAGGACGATATCTCCTTACGATCTCTCTCCTTCAGACAATCCGGGTGCAACAATCTCGCATCCGCTCCTGAATGGACAAAACTACGACGAATGGTCGTGCAGCTTCAAGACAGCCCTCGAGTCTCGAAAGAAATTCGTTTCCTCGATGGCACAATCACAAAACCTGCACCTGACTCTCGCGATTTTGAAGATTGGACACCAGTCAATGCACTTCTGGTGTCTTGGATAAAAATGAGTGTCGATCCGGTGATTCGTACGAATCTCTCGCATCGTCCTGTGGCACGAGACTTGTGGGAGCATATCAAGAAACGCTATGCTGTCAGCAGTGGACCGAAGAATCAGCAGATTAAGGCTGATCTCGCAAACTGTAAGCAAGGAACTCTCTCTATCGAGTTGTACTACGGTAAACTCTCTAAGATTTGGGACACTATGGCTACTCACCGTCCCATACGAGTGTGCAAGTGTGGTCACTGCACATGTGATCTTGCGATGTTGCAAGAACAAGACCGAGAGGATGACAAGGTGCAACATTTCCTCTACGGGTTAGACGACACCAAATTTGGCTCGGTTCGGTCTAATCTCACTCTGCGCACTCCACTTCCGACTCTTGAGGAAGTCGTCAAGAAGAGACTTGCAGAATAATACAAGTGCACGGGAAAAGAAAGAAGAAATTACGGCATTTGCGGTTCAAGCTCGTGCCCGATACGATGAAACTCGAACCAAAAACAGAGAAGTGGATAAATCGGTCTTGTGCAAACACTGCAACCACTATGGCCATGAGTCAGACAATTGTTTTGCTGTCCATGGATATCCAGAGTGGTGGGGAGATCGTCCCAAGTCCAAACCTATCTCCACCCGTGGTCGTGGACGACACAATGGAGGCTCTGCTCGCGGAGGTTCTCAAAACACGTACCGTGCAAATGCGGTCACCGCATCTTCGTCTTCTGGTCAGATCACTCATGCCAACCACGTTCTTACTGACCGTGATCGTGATGCGGTGGTTGGTCTCACAGACGAGCAATGGAAGGCAGTTACAGCAATTGTCAATGCTCGCAACCCAGCTCCGTCACACACCGAAAATTTAACCGGTACGTCTCCCTCTCAAACTTCTTGGATACTTGATACGGGAGCAACACACCACATGACTGGCAAGATGGATGTGTTGCATAATGTTCGAAACGTTCCTCCGGTATTGGTCATCTTAGCAGATGGCAGAGAACGCTTTGCTACTGAGGCAGGCACTATTGACTTAGGCTCCGTTTGGTTATGAACACAGTGCTCTTTGTTGAGAGTTTGAAAACAGATCTGATATCGGTTGGGCAGTTAATGGATGAGTCTCGTTGCGTAGCTCAAGTTGCTGACCGTTTTCTTGTGCTCCAGGACCGTATGACGAGGACAGTGACTGGAGTTGGTAAACGAGAACGTGGGGAGTTTCGCTTTAGGAGCATGGCGACTGTGGACGCTCTTGCCGCTAAAGCTGACGACACCATGGTTCTTTGGCATAAGAGGATGGGTCATCCACCTACTCAGATTTTAAAGTTGCTTCCCGCTTTACATTCAACTCGTTGTAACGATTTGCTTCATAAGACTTGTGATATTGCCTTCACGCAAAACAAACAAGAAACACGTTTCCGATTAGTGATAATAAAGCGAGTTCTGTTTTTGAGATGATTCATTGCGATGTTTGGGGTCCGTATAGGACACCAGCTTACTCTGGGGCTCGCTATTTCCTCACTGTGGTTGATGATTACTCTCGTGGAGTTGGGTTTATCTTATGGTTGACAAGAAGGAGACACAAACTCATCTGAAAAACTTCTTTGCCTTGGTTCAGCGACAATTCAATACGAATGTCAAGATCATCCGAAGTGATAATGGCACAGAGTTTGTGTGTTTACGTGATTTTTTTCTCCAACACGGAATCCGTCATGAAACTTCATGCGTGGGAACACCACAACAGAACGGACGTGTTGAACGTAAACACAGACACATCTTGAATGTTGCCAGATCACTGCGGTTTCAATCAAAGTTGCCAATCGAATTCTGGGGAGAGTGCATTCTTACAGCCGCTTTTCTTATCAACAGAACTCCTAGCAAGCTTCTCGATGGTCTTACTCCGCATGAACGCATCTATCAGAACCTCCAACCTATACTCAGATACGGGTTTTTGGTTCGCTCTGTTATGCTCACAACCAGAATCATGGGGGCGACAAATTTGCTCCGCGTACTCGCCGATGTGTCTTTGTTGGGTATCCGCATGCACAGAAAGGTTGGCGCCTATATGATCTCCAAACAAATGACTTCTTTGTCTCTCGCGATGTTGTATTCGTCGAGACAGAGTTTCCATTTCAAACGCCTCCTCAACTCTCTACGGCTACTTCATCACCGGCACTGGACTACTTATCCGATGATGAATCTCCGGAGTCCGAACCTGTAGTTGTGGCTCCTACACCTGTCGTGACTCCATCATCTTCACCCCCGGTCTCAACAACTGCTGGTTCTCCTACCAGTTCGGGTCCAACTCCAGAACATTCTGAAGCTACTTCTGGTACCCCTACAGAACAGTCTACTGAATCCAGTTCGACCAACACGGCTCCTCCTTCTCCGGTTCCAGTAAATCTTCCTCCACCTCAGGTTCCCTCTGAACACTAGGACACGGTCATAGGCAGAAAAAGCATCCGGCAAAACTGAAAGAATTTGTAACCAATACGGTTACCACTTCCTCGCCTCTCTCCACTCTGTTGAAGACTCGATATCCTATATCCAACTATGTCTCTTGCTCTCGATTCACGGCTCGACATACAGCTCACCTAGCTGCTGTATCCTCGATCTCTGAACCTAAGCATTATACACAGGCTTACCGGAATGAGAACTGGCGTAAGGCAATGAAATCAGAAATCACGGCTCTTCACTCAACAACACTTGGAGTCTCACACGACTTCCACCAGGAAAAAGAGCTTTGGGCAACAAATGGTTTACAAACTAAAGTACAAGTCTGATGGAACATTAGAACGGTACAAAGCTCGCTTGGTTGTTCTCGGGAATAATCAGAAAGAAGGGGTTGACTATGGGGAAACTTTTGCGCCTGTCGCTAAAATGGGAACTGTTCGTTTGTTTCTTGCCACTGCGGCAATCAAAAATTATGAACTCCATCAGATGGACGTCCATAATGCCTTTCTACATGGCGACTTAGAGGATGAAGTCTATATGAAACTTCCAAAAGGATTTGAATCAGACGATCCTAATCTTGTTTGTCGCCTACACAAGTCTCTCTACGGTTTAAAACAAGCGCCAAGATGCTGGTTTGCTAAGCTTTCTCAGGCTTTAAAGACATACGGCTTCACTCAGTCAAGGTCCGATTACTCTCTTTTCACTTACAGAAAACGTGGTCAAGTGTTACAAGTCTTGGTATATGTTGATGATTTGGTAATTAGTGGTAGCTCTCCTACAGAGATCTCAACATTCAAATCCTATTTCTCTACCTGTTTTCACATGAAAGATCTGGGTACATTGAAATATTTTCTTGGGATTGAAGTTGCTCGCAACAAAACTGGAATCTATCTATCTCAAAGGAAATATGCTCTCGATGTCATCTCCGATGCGGGTTTGCTTGGTGCCAAGCCTAGTCTTTTGCCGTTGGAACAGAATCACACATTGGCAAGGTCAGAATCTCCTTTCATCACTGATCCTGAATCGTATAGGAGAATTGTTGGTCGCCTTATCTACCTAGCTGTTACACGGCCGGATCTTTCTTATTCAGTTCATATTCTGGCTCAGTTTATGAAAGCCCCGCGCCTTGATCATTGGAATGCTGTTTTAAAACAGTTCGATATTTGAAGTCCAATCCGGGACAAGGGATCTTACTTCGGGCAGATTCAGATATGCATCTCACGGGATGGTGTGATTCAGATTGGGCTAGTTGTCCCCTCACGCGAAGATCAACCACTGGATACATTGTTCAGTTGGGTTCATCTCCGATCACTTGGAAAACACGCAAACAACCTACCGTTAGTCGCTCCTCCGCCGAAGCAGAGTACCGTGCTCTGGCTTTCCTCACTCAGGAGCTCCTCTGGCTCAAGCGAGTTTTGCGTGATCTTGGCTTTGAACACTCTAAACCGATGACAGTCAAGTCAGACAGCAAATCGGCAATACATTTGGCAGCCAAACCAGTTCAACATGAACGAACAAAGCATATTGAGGTAGACATTCACTTTGTTCGTGATGAAATTATCAACGGCACCATTAAAACAGTTTATGTCCCAACCACGGCGCAGCTAGCAGACATTTTCACAAAATCCCTAGGCCGGAAGGAGTTTGTTCGGTTCTTTGACAAGTTGGAAGCTCTCGATCTACACGCTCCAACTTGAGGGAGGGTGTTGGGATTGGTCATTACGTCTATTACGTGATCTTCTTACCATATTTGCTCTTGTGTATATTCTTGTCATTAACACCACATGTTTAGGTGATTTTCCTTTGCTTCGAATGTACATATACGGCTGTACTCTCTCTTCATGAATACACAGAAAAGTCTTTGACCTAGACGTCTCCTTCTCTCTGTCCCTGAACCATATCTTGTCACTACAAGATCAAAAACGAATAACAACAAAACAACCCGTACACCATATACCACGGTAATGAACTCCTTGGTTGAGTAGGAACTGCAAAGCATATTCTCCACATTTTGCTATCCTGATTATTTCCAGCTGAAGACTCATTAGCTTCAATGACAAAACTAAATGTACGTGACCAGTGGTCGGCAGACTTTTTAAATTGGTGGATGTTTAGATGAAGTTAAACGTTGTTCAGTACAACTGTTAGCCAAGCACCTTGTAACCCTGATTTCACAGTGAAACTAGAAAATTTAGAGGGCTTTCAAATGAAAAGTCCGGTTTCAATTCTCACATAACGTATGATAGAGGAATGAGAGCACAAATTCTAACACGGTTTAATCAAGGGCCTCGAGGTTTGGAAGGCTCTCAAGACTTGTGCAACCAGACACCTTAAGCTCGACAGTAGATCTCGAATTGGTTATTCCAAATGGCAGTTGCTGAAGCCTTCTGCAGTTCTCCAGATCTAGCGTAACAAGTTCACTGAGGTTCTCGATCGACAATGGAAGTTCTTATGGCAGTCTCAGCTAGATTTAACTCTTTCAAGTTTGGTGCAAAATCCTGAATCTCCTCTAGCTTTGAGCAGCCAGACAAATTAAGAAGTGTGAGAGATGTTAAATCGATCATGGCAGGAAAACTTCGCAAATTAGAACAGTCTTTCATATTCAAGGAAACAAGCTTCCCACAACGAGGAATAGATGTGCTAACGTCAACCAAACTCGTACATCCTTCAAGATCAATGTGTTCAAGGTTCAGGGCTTCTGATAAGATCTGGATATCAGCTAAGTTTCTGGAGTGATTCAGATTGATTTTCTTCAGCTTCTCGAGATCCTGTTTACAACATTACTAACTAAGATGAGTCATCACATGCAAGATTATAATTCATCATGTAAGCAGCTTAAATTACCATACTGTCAACACTTACTTTCTTCCCTTCCCATAACTTCTCCAGGTTACTGTAAGGCATGTTTATCTCAACAAGGTTCTCAGGATTAAATTTATGAGGCAAGTATTCCAGTGGGTAATTCTCCCAGTGAAGTAGCCTTAGCTCGTCAGGCAAAGTGTCGAGGCCTTGAGGTAGACTTAACTTGCACTCATTGCCAGAGGTGGAACAATAGAACTTCAGTAATCTAAGTCTATACATCTTATCAAATACAGTAGGACTCAACTCACAGGTCAAGTCAGACATATCCAGAAAGATGCCTTCAATTGCTTCTGTTCCCTAGTGAAGATGACATAAGAAGGGTATAACATCAGCTTTTACAACTAAAGAAAGGATAATTATGAAATCATCTATAGTGTTAAAAGTACTTAGGACATGTCAACTTACTGTATTGTTTGTCAATACATTAGCGATTTCGACAGAGTCCCACAATCTGCTACGTTCGGATGGATCCCCATCTTCTTCATGAACAATAAACCGACCAATGTCTTGAAACGGAATAGGGATCTCTATACTATTATCCAGCAGGCTGATGAGATCACAGATTCCCAGATATGTTTGAAATCCACAAGCATCAAGTAATTGCATTACATGATCTTTGTTCTCCCCTCTGAAAAAACACGCAAGGTCCAAAAAGATGTTCCTTTCGTTTTCGTCAAGTCCATCAAAACTTCTCCGGAATGCGTCCTGGATCTGAACTGGAGGATTTCTTCGCAAGCTTTGGAGATGTTCCTTCATTTTGTTTATATGCTGCTCTGATAAAGAAGAACCGAAAGCTTTGAGAGCCAATGGAATACCACTAGTGTAGCTCACGAGCTCTGAGACGACCACATGTTCTCCACCAAAATATTGTTTGCAGAGACGAAAAGATTCAAACTCACATAATTGATGGATCTCATATGGCTCTTTAACCTTGCACTGTACAAGTACTTGTTTCCGCCTAGAGGTTAAAATGATTCTGTGTCCACAAGAAAACCAGCCAAACCCTCCAACTATAGCTTTCGCGTCTCTGGCACTGCTCACGTCGTCGAGAACAAGAAGAATCGTTTTACTGTGAAACCAGTCCCTCATGAAACTTGGTTTTATGTCACTAACGCTTAGACTTAATTTTTCTTCACCAAAGATTTTAGAGAAGAAATCATCACGGATTTGTCTCACCCCTTTGTTCTGACACATTTGATGAACGTCTTGCAGAAAGTAACACAAATCATATTGCGGAGCTAGTATTTCGAAAATTTCTCTAGCAATGGATGTCTTACCTGTTCCTGCCATGCCCCAGATTCCCTCAATTTCCAAATCTGAAGGCTGAGGGTGATCTAACAATGCTAAGACTCTGACCAGATTCTTGCTGTTTTTCAAATATAGCCTTAAGCACGCGTCCCGTACAACTTCCTTGACAAGCATTAACTGACTCCTGCAAATCAAAGGTGGAAAATGTTGAATATGTTATTAGCACACTGGTGACAGATTCTAAAAGTATTAAAGGGACATCTTCGAGAAGTCAATTTACCCCTTTGTCCATTGGTGTCCATCGATGGACATGACTACTTCAGTAATAGCCACCTTCCATTTCTGAATTCTGCATGCCTGAATAGAATGCAGATCCTTGATAGAATTCAGATCATGCAGAAGTGTCGCTTCAATCTGGTCTTTTGGGATAATTAACTTAAGATATACAGGAATGACTACAGGTCTTTTGATCTCCAACGTTCCATGATTGTCACCAGATGATCCAAGGACTGACTACTACAAGCAAAACCATCTGAAACTACAATAATAGCAACACTAGATCTGTAAAGCGTTTCTACATCCAAGTTCTCTCCCACTGATGGATTACATGTCAAAGGAGTGACATCTCGCTCATGCAACTCTTTGAAGATGTCTTTGCTGAAAGATGTTTCATCCAAATCAAGGATTTTGTTACACGAAAAGACCAAAACGCATTCTTTTTCTCGAGTCATCTCCCTCGCCTTCTTCAGGTATGTTATCACAGCTAGGGAGCGAAAAGGATTGTTTCTCGGTTTTATGCCGTAGGCTTCGCACGCGGCACTGAGGCGGCCAACGAGCGCCTTCAAGTCACCCGAAGTGTGCCCCATGCGGAGAAAATCAATGGCGTCTTTGGCTCTGCACCCAGCGAGAGTCAATGGACGTAGGCGGTTGTTGAGGAACTCACAGAAGGAGTACCAGTCACCATTCGGGTTCCTGGTGTTGACAGTTGTAGCGATGGACTTGCTTGCTGAGGTCGTAATGTTGATCCGTAAAGCTGAGTCACCTGATCCTACAATGGATTGTGGACGCACCTCACCACTGAACGCTTCTCCTCCAGAAAGATCTTCTTTCTTTGGTTGTTCACTGGCACTTTCCGTCTTTGGCTCGGCCTTCTTCATGTTTTCGATCGAGACTACTTCGGTTGTCCAGTATTTTAACAGCTTTTTCAGTAACTCGTATAAATCCATATTCCCAACGACAGTAATCCCCTCGTTGCCATTTACGGCTACCGAATAGACTCCTAGCCACGAGAAAAGAAAAAAAAAACATCCGGAGATGAGGATTAAAAACGTACTATATAAGTTACTTCGGTACAAGAACCTGAAACACTACATAATATAAGATCTTTACTTATATATCAACTAAACGACTAGAAGCTCCTTATCATTAAAAAATCTAAAATATTTAGTACCAAAAAAATCAGATCACAAACTTGTACTGTACTAGTAGTGCCAATGTCTTTCTCCTAAAACTGGGACTTGGCTAGACCAAGATCTCGTACATATCTTTTTCTTTTTTGTTTTGGGGAAATAAAAAAAAAGAATATTACCTGGGATCTGATAAACTACGCGAAGGGCCAAAGTTCTTTCTGCCTCATTACGTAGATTAACTTTGAGAACAACTACCTGCAAATAATCAGTTTTCACTCGTAAGGTTGCGAAATGTTTTGTAGCCAAAGATTCAGGACATACAACGTAGTAAGAAATATAATATATGACCAAGCTAGTATATATCCATGAACTCCGACAGACCTTATGGTCCTCCTCCAAGTCATCGACGGACCTCTTCGTTTTTTCACCGGAGGTTGGTCCCGTAGCCGAACCAGTAAACCAGTTACTAAAGGTCGAGAAGAATGAACCCTTGCCTCCCCCAGAATTGCTCGCCATCCAAATGATCCCTTTCGTACTAAACTCAGGTATTTGTCGAACACAACGATTTTCAAACTTCACAACCTTAAAGATTACCAACTTTTGTTTTTTAAGAAAACCTTACATCACTCCCAGAAGATAGGATTAAAAAGGAGAATGGAATTATAGGAAAGTTTGGACGAAGAAATCTGTCAATAAGGATTAGTGATCACACCAGCGTCGGGAGAGAGAGAGAGAGAGAGAGAGAGATAGAAAAAAAGCCTCCTAATCAACGGCCTACTTGTGTTCCAAAAAAAAAAAAAAAAAAAAAAAAAAAAAAAAAAATCAACGGCCTACTTGGACTTTAAATAAAACTTAATTATAGCCATTTTATATAGCTTAGTTTTTCAAAGTTAGGTTACATGATGGGAAAATGCCATATTATAACCTGACTAATTATCGTTGTTTTTTTCCCTTTACTTTGGGTCTTTCTCTTCCATAAAGAGGAAGTCTATAACTTTTAAGAGAATTTTTGTTTCAGGTATTGACTTACCGTTTACGTGCCAGAGTGTGTGTATCTATGATGCTGAAGGCTCGCCTTTTATTGATTTTCGAACTCCACAGTACGCATTGGATTGCTCTACACGTTTCCTGGATTTAGTGCAACTTTGCTTATCTTCTCTTGGGCTGGTATATCGGTTTGCTTGTCTATGTGCTTACAGAGCTCCTCAATAAGGTAGCCAATATTTTGATCAGTGAATATTCACTTCCTCAACATCTTTCGACTCTCATCTTACCGACTGCTCTTACCAGCATTCTTCCTCATGTAGACAACTTTGCCAATCTTGGAGAATTCATTTATGTAATTTCTAATTGACATATTTGTTTCCTTTTGCTGGTTAACTGATTTTTGAGGTGTAATCTCACAAGGAATCCTCAATTTAGACAAAAATTAATGGACATTATAATGCTATATAGCAGGGACACTGAAGATTTTCTCTTTCCGAAAAAAATAAAATAAATATATACGTCTAAAATCTACTGCTTACCTCTAAAGTCCAATCAGTCGTACCTCTTACAACTCACCAAAAAAGAAGAGGGTATAATAAAAAAAGCGCAATGAAGTTAAATGAGAAAATCCAAACAAGAAGAGAGAATGTTACTTTATAGAGTCGTCCAAACTTTAGGTACAACCACAGCTTGATATAGTATTCATCTGACCCCACAAGGTGTAATATGCCTGCATTTGAATATCCAAACCATACTATAATTCTCTTTTAAGTTTGTATGCTGCAGCTGAACAATACGTGGGTTTGGTTTGCTTTCTGCAAATCTTGATGTTTAACCCAATGAAAGGATGACAGATCATATTTTGTATTCGATTTGGTAAACGCCTTTTGGTTGTGTTCATTGGTAATGGATGCAGAATGAAGGAATTTGTTACCTGTAAGTTTAATCTACAGGACCAAGATTCCATCCTCATACCCAAACTCTGAGTTTTTGACTTTATAAAGGAGTGAGAAGAAACAAATTGCTGTACAATGACGACTTCATCCCTCAGCTTGGCCTCCTTCTTCTTCTCTAAAGTATTGTGCAAAGAATTCATCTAGTTGTCCCCAGTTTGGGATGCCTGATTGATTGGCATTGTCGGATGGTAACGACCGGATGCATTTGAGGATAAGCTCAACGTGAATCTTCAACCTGATTAAAACCAGAAGCATGTTACTACATAAGCTAAGCCTTTTTTTTTTAAGATATAGAGTTGGTTACCTTTTCTTTGCCTCTGGAGAGCTTATCTCCATGTTAGCAAGCGTTTGAGAAGTTTGTGTGTGGATAATTAAAATCACCTGCCTACAAGAGTCATGAAAATGTATTAAGGAGCAAGGTAAGATAACGGACTTCAGAACCCGAAGGACTATTTCCTGCCTTTTGCATTCATAAGAAAGAAACAATAATGCATTGTGCTATACCATAAAGCTATAGACGAGTGAACCAGCACAAGTAACTCGAGGCGTGATTGCTAAGAAGGATAAATAACAGAGAAATTTCGATTCCAAACTTCAGCATTGTATCCATAAAATTTCAGTAGTTCAGGTCCAAAATGTAAAACTATCTGAACGTTATCAAGGTCTCTCTCAATCTCAGGTATTTCTGCCCAACCACAAGCCTAAGTCTGTCATTGGTCAGATAGTTTGTTTTGTTAACTTGAGACTAGTTCTAAACAACTGATTGGCTACTATCATACAATGTCAATTCTAATCCAAAGTACAACTTTGCGCAGCCCTAAATGTCTTTCCTACCACGGTTGCTTATATGCTCACCTGAAGATAGCTTGAACATCCGCTTCATGCAATGTCTCAGACAAGACACGATGAAGGTAGCCAACTTCCTGAAAAATGAAACGCACATTTAAAAATCTACTATTATCTTCAGAAGATTAGTGAATGAGAATAAATCACCCTCGTGAGTGGCCACGCAAACTCTTTAGTTTGTTTGTTGGTGTCTGGCGGTCTGTTCCAGCCCTCAACAACTTTAGGCAACCCATGAAGATGCGCCAATAGTCTTTCTCTCATTATCTGAACCAGTTTTGTGTATATTTCATCTCGGTGAACCCTATAATCCTGAGAATTGCGAGAAGCCGAAGTTAATAAAACGAACCGCCATCCTAAAAATATTCTTGAAACCTAGAGCGAACCAACTGGTGTGAACTATTTTTCAACTACGTCCTTATCAGGTGTGCAAACTGCAAAGACCTCCAAAACCTCACAACCTGTAAGACTAAAGAGACACAAGGCAGAAGGCAAAGAGAGAACATACCTGAGCGACTTTATCAATCTCTCCTGACAACAGTGGCTTTCTCGTCTCAGGTACTTTTGAAAACAGAATTCTTCTTGATTCTAGGACCACCAAAAAAATAAAAAATCTGTTATGCAGGAACCCACCTTACATGGAAAATGAGCTAGTCATGGTTCATAAAAATCATTGGGAAGCTGAAAAATGGAGAGACTAAGCTGATCATCTTAGACTCGATAATTCGGACATGTAAAAACACCCCAACAACCATCATAAGCAACCTCATATATTGGATAAATAAGTGAGTACAGAAATGCTAGGATAAGACGAAGTAAAACTTTTTTATAGAGGTTGATCAAATGATATCAATATATTAATCCAACCGAGCACATAAAAATCACCTACCAGGAATAATAGTGTAAGTGAAGTCGATTACTTGACTTGCAAGCGCCAAGTGTTTCGCCTTTATAGACTTCAAACCAGATACCTACAGCACGAATATGGCCACCCAAAAGGTTAATATAAATGCAGATTACATCTGTTTTGCGTTAACAAAAATCAAAATTCTTTTATGTCAAGAAGGTTCAAAAGCCAAGTAGGTGAGGTGATACATCTGATTTAGATATCGATCACAGGTTGGATCAGAAAAATCAATACAGCTAATCAGCAATAAACCATTTAAAGCATATTTATACCTGCATAGCACCGGCACCCAAAACAAGTAGGCATGTCCTAGTGTTGAAAAATCTCAACACTTCGATAACACGAAGAACAATTTCCGAGGACAAAGCTGGCAAAGAATTGTTCATATCAATGTATTCTGACAACATCTTGAGCAATATTAACCCACTGCAGACATAAAAGAACTGCATCAGCATAACTAAAATTTCAAGCCTGGACAGAAACTACACATTAAGCAATCTAAACCTAGCAAACGCTAGAAATAGTAAGAGAATAGAATTCCCATCTCAGATATGCAAGACATCAACAGTCTTATCTGGTGGATGGAAAGTGGACAGGAAAAACAATAATCAATAGCTCATTAAATTACGAGATAAAAATGACATATGTAACAACATTAAAATGCTTTGAACAAAAACAAACTTTAGATATCAAAACATTAAAATGCTTTGACCAAAAAAAGAACAGCACTAAAATGCAGAACAAGAAAACTAACCAGTTTACCATGTGGTAACCAACTCCTTGATAGAAAAGGTTAGATTTTCCGTGAGCCTTCTGATTACTTTGATTATTCGTAACCGAAGATACACCAGCCTTGCTTGTTTCAAGAGACTCAGGCGAGACTGTGGATTTCACTTGTGCATTACTAACTGCAGGATTTTCACTAGATTTAGATTTTTCATTTCGTAATTCAGTATTTTGATCTCCAGTTCCTGAAGTGAGAGACCCATTGAGAGGGAGCGGGTTTCTGTGGTGTGTTTCAATATCAGCATCATCATCTTTCCCAGAAATCAACTCCTGGGGTGCAAAAAGAGAATTGATTATGGATTGGAATTCTTCGGGAACATCAATCTCATCCCATGTTTCTTGATCAAGGACAGCTTTCAGTTTTGTCATCTACAGTAAAACAAAATACAAATTAGATAAACGACCAGAACTATTGATAGTGAAAGAAGTTAGATGGTTAAATAATTACGGCATATGAATCTGTGGGATGAAGTCAATATAGCTCAACGCTACTTGGTTATCAAATGTAAGTTTAACCTTTCTTCTAGACAAAGTATAGTGATGGCTTTGGTCATATTGCTCTTGCTATAACTATTTTTTGCCACCTTTTCACCGCTTTTTTTTGTAAACCATGAAACTAAACAAAAGTGTAGATGTCCTATCTGTAATATCTATAAACGTATATATACAGAGACTAACCCGAGTTTCATGCTGGGAATCTACAAAGGCTTTGGCTTGTGATTGCAGCGTCCCACGAATACTAGATCCCAACCGCCCACCAATCTGTTAATTTCCATACAAATGTCACGCAAGAATAAGCAATGCAATTTCTAATCTCTTTCATGATGAAAAGTTTTGAGCAAATACCTTCTCCGTAGCTGTTATAAATTCTTGGGTGAGATCATAAATGCTCATGAACTCCTGCAATTTCAACTTTGGATGAAGAAGAGCACGGACTCCTAGTAGCTTTGCCCATCTAGCATGAGTAACCTCACAGGCCGCAAAGATAGCTTCTGTGTTTTCTCTCAAGACATCGGCCCTATATAGATAAGAAAAAGCCTAAATTTAGTTCCAAGCATAACAAAGGCGTGTGTTACAGGCAACTGCGACAATTTGGAATACATAAATAAGTAAGTAAACCAGAAAACCTGAAGTTTCTTGACATGTTCATCAAGCTTGATGCGTCGCTTGATCTTCTCTGCAATAGAGGGGGCTTTGAGGTAGCATTACCCAATGGAGAAGACACTAATGCCCCGCCTTGGAAACCTGTTTCCTGGGCTGATTCGGCCGCTACAGCACCAACAGCAATTGCAGCTGCAACGGAATCAGCTGCATAATGTCCATCGATATTGCAGAGGATCCATTCAATTGCCTTTTTCACTTCCGAAGCCCGGACAAGATGTGCCTGCATTCACTAAATGAAATGAAATCATATTACATCTTAATCAATCATCTAACTGCTCCAGAGGGTGAAAGGCTCCAAACCTCGATAAGGTTTAACATAAATGGACATATATGTAGTACTCTCAATAATGCTTGTTCAAATATTCAAAGGTTCTAAAATTGATGCATATATTACCTGAACAATCCTAAATATAGCAGTTAAGAGATTAACAAATGCCTCCGATGACAGAGTCCTCAACTTGCTCGCGAGAGATAAGCCACCACCTGTATACGCACTAGGAATAAGCATGGATTCTGGAGAGAAAAACTACAACCGAAGTAGAATACATTATCCTAAAATAAGGATAAAAAATATATTTAATCCTTAAGATAAGTTTTCAGACAACATTCTCCGTCAGTTGACAAATTACCCTGTCTTTTATGTCCCAGCCGAGTCTCAGATCAAATTAGAAAACAAGCATATGTGCATATACTCTATTTACAATTTTCAAGTACGAAAGCTTATGGTCAACTATGTTTTCATGCACAAACTAAGTCACATGACAATCTTAATACATAGTAATAACAATTATAATCTCACCATCAACATCTACTGATCGCTCCCCGTGTGAAAAATCAGATTCGAGCGATCGTGCAACAAGAACTGGAAGCAGCTCAGCAACTGCGTTCTTGATTGCATTTTTCATTTCCGATGTTAGTGCCTCACGATACATCCTCAAAATTGAGGGGAACTTTGCCTACAACAGTCCAAAGAAAAACAAAATAAGAAACTGAATTCAGACTAAACACTTAATGAGCACTATAGACCAACAATAATGACCAGAGACAGTATTAACGAGGAAATTAAAACTATAAAGCATTGTCAAGCGCAGTGGTAGCATGTGTTGAAAAATAGACAGGACCTGCCACTTACCGTTCTTAGTAATCCAATTACTAGAGGAAGAAGCCGATCACATAAGGTAGTGGTATCTTCTTCTTCTAGCTTAACCTGCAAAGTTGTGAGACTGATATTAAGAGTCATGCTGGATATTGTTCTAGTTCTTCTTCTTATTAATCTACCGCTTCTCACAGGTTAAGATCTTTTATTCCGTTTGTACACCCACAACTACGCTCCACATAGTAAAAAACGAAGCCCCCAAATTCATTAAAGAATTATGCATTTGTATATGATGGGACTTACATCATCACCAGTCTCCCCGTTAGATGAAATGGATCCCCGTTTTTTTGCAGCAGATAAAATCAGTACATCTATTTCCCCAGTATTGTGTATTGAGATACGCATAAATTCTGCTGTGAGAATACTACAAAGAAAAGATCAGCAAGCCATCAGACAGTAGACCTAATAAATAAAAGAAAGTAATAGAAATACAGGGCAGGTAAATATAGAAGGTGAATTAATGTTATGAACTACTAAATCTTCATGAAACAGCACTACAAAAGAAAATTAATATACTAATCAAACATTTGATTGACAAAAATGCCTAACAGGTTGTACAATGTACTACACCTTCGAAGGTAACTAAATATGAATGAATCTAAGTGATGAAGACCAAAGTACATTCAATTGCAAACGAGGATTTATCATAATAACGGAAATTTAGCCAGTAATGCATTATCGCATGAAATACAAGTTGAGGGGCAAGGTTAAGAATTCATAAGTTATGATTGATTACTCATAGGATGCTACAAGCCTGGGTGCGTTCACAATCATCAGACGGTAAAAATGCCTACGGCGTGAAAGGATTGATTCTAAAGTAAGAAACAGTGAACTTTGCAGATTACAGAGGTACTATTTGCTATGAATAAACGATAGCTGCCAAAGAAAGTCATAGAAGGAAAAAAAATAAACAGAGCTGCAAAACCCTGTAAACATTTTTCAATAGATCGACTGCCTTCGCTATCTGAGAAATTCCAAGAGGTTCAACCGCAAAACTAAATAGATAACCACTAGATCACATCTTCACCTCTTCTCTACAAAATTGAATTCAGAATTGTAGTTGGTTGGTTTGGCAAAGTACTTGGCACAATAAACATGAAATCCGGCTGGGTCTCATTGTGTTCCCATTCCATCCACGAACATAATAAACACTTTATTGGCGTTAAAACAAAAGCTTCAAAATTGTAACGCTTCTCCTAAACGAGCAGTACACGCAGACTGAATACAGCCTATTTTGGTCAGTTATCATAACCTGAAAAGAGACGCACCTGTTAATGGATTCTATGGAAGTAGTGACATGATCTCGAAGATGACGGAAGCAATGTAGACCAGTTAGCTCATCCCCAGCCTAAAAAAAAGATGGAAAAGCATTATAGCTTCTTAAGCAAGAGCACCCTCATCATCTAAAAGTACCCAACTATCAATCACAACTGATCTTACAACAAGTTCTGGAGATCGTCAGTTATATCCAAAGCTCCAGCACAATCTGCAGACGCAACAAGCTGAACAATAAAGAATCAAACTTCCATAAAAAAAAAAAAAAAGAGGAAACACACAAAAGCAGCTAATTTGACACTACTTTAAGCGATTCAGTAATAAAAATTACCAATTTGAGTGCAGTGAGAGCTTGGTTAACATACAAAATGAGCCTCAATTTACGTTGCAGGTCCAACATATTAATCCTAGTTGAGCTCAGCTCTTGAATCTGTCGAGCTGAATCTACCAAATTCCTGTCAAGGAGCCGAATAGTCTCTTTCAACTCGCGGATCCTACTACAACCCTCAACAATCTTCACATTTAAATCCTGCAACTGTCCCTGAGCCTCAAAGAACGAGTCCGACCTCACTGAGATCTCCTTCACAAGATGCAGCTCAACAACATCAAGATACTGCGACAACTTCTCTTGAAGCGCTAGATTCTCCGTCAGGCTCGAGAAAGGGCAAGCAGAACGAAATGTAGCTCCGTCCTCGAGGGCAAAGTCCTCTTTGAAGTACAGCGAAGGAACCTCACGCAGGCACGCAGCTAAACCGGATACGTGGCTCTCCTGATCAAAACCAGAGCTCTCTTCCCTCGTGTGGTTCCTGATATCCTCGAACCTACCATGAGACTCGGAGATCGAGGAGACGTAGCCATGGAAGTCGGATCTGGTCAGCTCGGAACCAGGGAGCTTCGTCGAAGCAACAGGCGCGAACTCAGACGGAGCTACAAACGTCGACGATGACCACCAACCAACCCAAGACGCATCGGAACCGTAAACACCAGACTTCCCTCCGTGTGGATTGTTAAGGATCGAAGAGAGACTCTGACTACTTGCATCGGAGATCGATTTGCTTAACGATGAAGGAGAAGAAGACGAAGACGACGAATGGCCAAGATCTAAGCTGGATCGGTTACTGTTGCCAATGGACCTTCCCATTAAGGAAGGCTGCGAATCCATAAGGTCTCACGATATCAAAATCATGAACCAAACTGGTTTTTTTCTTTCTCCAGAAAATGACACAACTAAGTTAGTTTGATCTGGGGAATAAACTGGATTTCGAAATTGGATTAGACCTTTGGGGTTTTTAAAAGAAGTGAATCGAATCGAATTTGTTGTGAGGAAAATGGTGAGAGTTGGATCTGGGAGAGAAGGGAGAGTTGTGGAGGACTGAGGAAGCCCTCTGGGTCCGAGACTTCGGTGAGATGATGGTTCGAGAGGTCGTGGTGCTGACCAGTGCGGACTTTCACTGCCAAGATCCATTCGACGGTGGATTAGCTTTCCACGTCACCTACGAAAAATAAATATTATTAAAACCGGGATATATTTTTTTTTTTTCAACATACCGTATATTGTCATATGATCCGAATATTTGCATCTATAGTATACTGTATATCTTTTCATTTCAATGAAATCAAAATATAGTTTTCAATTTTCATAGTGTATTTGTTAATCTCTCAATACATAGTTTGCCTAAAGTATTATAATACAAACGAATGATGATGACTTATATAGTGGTTCTTCATCACCAAGACACCAATCATCAAGTCCTTACACCTCTGCTATGACAAAAGCTTTACTCTTGCTATGGTCTCCTCTCTCTAGCAGATACTTATCTCAATATGGTTGTGCTTCTACGCTACTCTAATATCCCCATTGACAAAACCAAACTCCTGTAGTTTTTTCTAGCCTGATAGCCTCTCCAACGAGCCTGCCCAATAAGAGTTGAAACCGTTAGAATCAGAGTTTTTTTTAGAAAAGGAATCAAGAACATTTCATTAGTTCTCAAACACTTACCTGTATTAAAATGATTCCCTGTCTAGTAATCAAATGTTGTTTCCTACACTTGTATCCGCGAAAATCTGTCTGAATCCGGATAGCAGCATCATGAACGGGATCATCACGGTAAGACCGTCTTTGTTTCATGGGTCCATCACTATAAAACCGTCTTAGTTTGGATCCATGGCTATCTCCAAACTCTTTTGTTCGCTTATTCTCCAAAGATCGAGCCCTGGAAACCTGATGAATCCGAGCTGTTGACTGAGTAGGTTTACGGAGAGAGGTCAGTGAGTCTGTGATAGATGAGTTGGACTGGCTAGGAGCGGTTTCAATCTTTAAAATTTTTGAGAGCCTAACTCTTTTCCCTCATTCTGCTCTAGATCTTCGTAGTTTTGATCATGTTCCAAGCGAACAGAATCAGGACTAAGATGAACCTGCAAAATGAAGCTAGCTTGAAATCCTCATTCATATTTGAGTGATGTACTATCCGTAAAATCATCAGTCATTGAAGAAGAAGTGGCAAATGGTGAAAACAGTTAGTAATACAAATCAGCAATTAAATTGAATTTGCTGGTCTTCAAAGTTGCATCAGAAGCCTACCTACTTAGATAAATTTGTCAATGAAAGTGTCAGATGTTTTACCTTAGAACGGTTTTTGTCTCTAGGGACACTCTTTTCTCGTTTCCTTTTTCTTAAGCTCAGAATAACAGTTTCGATAACACTCATTAATCGGCATCTCTTATGCTCCACTGGACCCATGCAAGAAGCTGGACGTTTTGCACTAAGTGTGGTATCACATGTAGCTGCAGTTATTAAATGGACTCCGCACCGCTTCACTGTGCATGTATCATCTAGAAGCTGGTTCTCTGCATTGACAGGATGGA